>VFFE01007646.1:109991-122964 GCA_008921705.1 Burhinus oedicnemus | reverse complement strand
GTCGTGGGATCGGGGGGGCCAAGTATGGAGAAAAAGGGAGAGGGGGAAGAAGAGATGCAAAAGAAGGCACAGAGCACATAGCTTCAAACCTCACTGTTACTCTAAAGTAATAAAGTTAAAAATACAATGGTATTTTAAAAAGAAAACCAACCCTAACTTACATAGCAGGACAAAGTATCTCCAAGAGTAAAAATAAACACATTATTTGTCCAGTAAAACAATATAGACTACAACAAACCAAAATAATGCAGTATATACCCAGCAGTAATGCAAAATCATATTTCCAATCATGTTACCAAATAACTTCTACATTTTCCTTAAAGACACTTCCTTACTGCCTTACGTTTGCATTTCCTTTACCCTGATTTATCATTATACTATCTCATTAAAATATTCTAAACAAGCATTTTCTTATCATTTTTGACAATTCTATTTCTTAGTAATTTACATTTGTCTCAAACTAAACAACTTACTTTCCTCTCCTTTTGGTCTCATTCCATGTATATCCATACAAAGACATTCCTAAGCATTGCTTTCTCAAGATTTAAGGATCTAGTAACAACACTGGTGAAATATATTTTTCAAGTAACCTTTTTGGCATACCAATAAATTTTTCGCTTATTGCTTAGTATCATAAAACAATACTGTTTTGATTTGCTGTATCGCTTCTGAACGTGACAACTGCAATAGTTAAGCTTTTGTAAGATGCCCAGAATAGCACTATTTTTACAGCAATATGCAGCTTATACTGTTTAACATGTCTAACTGATTAATTCCATCATCTACTTGTTCCCTGAATAAACTGCAGGATCTTCCTCCATTTTATTTGGAGTATAATCTATTCCCAGATTAGTGGCTCTGGAAAACCACTTAAATAGAAGTGACAATATGGTAAAATTTTAGTAGACTGAGAACACAGATACCCCAGCTTTCTAACACACTAGACTGTGATCTACTATACTGTGATACGCAAGTCCCAATGCACAACCTGGAACACACACCCTTCAACTCTAAATGTCATTGTCTTTTGTGCAGAAACTACCAAATCCTAAAAATTCAGTATATTTAAAACCATCACGCTCTGCAGCAGTTAAAGGTTTTACGCTGTTATTATTGAATACTTAGAATACAGAATGTGTTACACATACATTATAAAAATTCTTTTTTAAAACTTAAGCACTAGTTCCACTTACTTTCCTATTTCACAATCTTTTATATGCCTTCTCGATTGTCATTCACCTTTAGAAAAGGAAGCTGTTCAATGGCAACAACGTGGCCAAGTACTAGTAATTTCAAATTCTGTTCCAGTATTCCTTTCAATTATCAACTGAAAGTACACTTTATACCAATTTGAACAGACTGCATTAACTATATCTATCCTCTTTGTTGCTAAATAACGAATGAAACTACAAACAATAACCATAATAGTTCGATAATACAGTAAAATAGACGGCTTGCCACCAGTGAAAGAAACAGTCCCACTGCCCCCTTCTCCCTGCATTTACTTCTGGCCATATCTCACAGTCAAGGGCACTTGTCAGACCCTTTGTTGAGCAACAACCTATTAATTTCTTTTTGAATGAATTAGCTTTCCAACAGTTTAGTAAGTTGAGCTGGCTCGACAAAAGAGTCCTGTGGCTGGTGCAAGAAAACAGCTCTTTTCAAAATCAGTGAGACACTACAGCAGAATTGATCGACTGTCAAATTATGCCAAAGGAAAAAAAGAGATGTCCGTACTGTTTCGGTAGGCTACAACTGCTTTAAAAGTTGCCACACACTGCTCCAAATCTAGCTTATCCTCTCTGGCTACAGCACTACGATGCATACTTAGCACAGCACCCAAATGCCAGTACCAAACGTTACCTAGCCAGCTATGAAGCATAAAAGCCTGGCCCCAACGTGCTGTTTTTCCAGGAGCAAGAAAAACTGATAACTTGCTCTGTTTTGCAGTGTCTGAATAAGTGTTCTGACAAGCCAAGAGTTGATCACCTTTGCCTAAAACCTTTATAAAATGGCAATGAAAGCAGCAGTGATGTGACAGAAATAGAAAGACGTTACATCCCTGCTGAACAAAGAATCACTAGCTCATTTACCAAGTACAGCCAAGAGTGGTCTCATTTAGGTTCTATAATCCATTACTATTACAATATTTCTTCAGCATATCAGACACGATTAACATCTGCCATTACCCTATATAAAGCCAGGACTAGCTCTATTCAATCACAGACAGCACTCACCACTGAGTAGTTTAATATTGTACGAGTACGTAATGAGAACTAGTTCTATTTCTAATGATTTTCTTCATTGATCTGTGCAGCTTCTAAAAATCACTCTATTACCAGAAAACAAACGAAAAAACCTATTTTTTTTACTGTGTTCTTACCAGTGTTGTTTCGACTAATATTTTGTCAGATGATAATCACATAGAAATACAGTTTTATTCCGTTTTAACTAAGATCAGAAGAATTATTAGAACAGTACTAGGCTTGCATATGGGATAATTTTTGTACAACACTACTTTTCTTGAAAAGCTAGATACATTTTACACACACAGTGAAGGTCGTAAGTCCCAGAGCCATTTAATTTCTAAAGCTACTGAACTTTACAACAAACAAAGAAAACCTCATTAACTAAAACTAAACAGCAAATTAATACATAACAACCTATTTAAAATCAGTGAACTGTCCGGTCAAAGACAAAACGTAACAGGAAGCAAAAGATTAGACCCTCTTCTACAGACTTTTTCTCTCTGAAATTTAAAGTCAGCTTTTAATCTGTTACAAGTTACAATTCAAACTAGCTTACAGAGTAATAAAATTTTGTTCTCAAAATTCTACAGACTATATATTCCTAGAGACTGCGTTACGCTCAGATTGATTTTTTTTTACGTTAATTAAGTAAATTTCTCTTTCAACTCTCTACTAGAAGTTTAAGACCAATATGCCCTACCCACCACACCACCTTCCTTAGCGTTCTGTCAGTGTCTCCAAGATGCGACACAACACCCCGAAGGATCCAGCACGGCCCTGGTGCAGAAAACGAGAGCGCTGTCTCAGCACAGTATTCCACCTATATACTAAGATGGTCCCGATCTCAATCCTTCTTCCTATTAGTCCACACTGTTTCCAGCATGCAATTTACTGTATAGACCTGCTCTTGCAAATTTTCATGTTTAACTCCCTAAGGAAAAGTTGGAATGACAAAATCTTGAAGCTTCAGTCAGAACTGCTGAAGCCTCTCTCTAAAAGGATCCCTAACATGAAAACATATCCAATCCAATTTGCAAGGACACACATTTATAGATTCATGCATATTACAGCTGTAAACTACCTGAAGAAAAGAATATTTTACAATCTCTTCAAAAGAAAAACAAGCAGTAGAAAATCTGGGTAATACAAGCTAAACCATACAACTACATAACTTTCTGTAAGAACTGCCACTCAAAAGGGGCATTTTTATGAATTATAAATGTCTGTTTTAAATCCATATGCTGATTTTTCAGACACTGCTGCAGCAAAACACTTCCATACAACACACTAGTCATTTACAGTTGATCAACAGCATAGACAAAAACCAACATAATAGTAATTTTCGAAGTAGAGTATGGGACCTTGTAAAAATGTACATAGCTACTTTGGTTTTGGTGTTGTGAGAACCTTACTGTAATCAAAACACTAACAGCTTAATGAATTTGTCATACTGGTTATATTTAATAAATATCAGTTAACTGAAAATTACGATTTATAATGTTGGAACACAGGGAAAAATCTTAGTAACTTTTCAGTACAGGTATACGGTGAGAAATTAAAATAATTTTCAACTTAAGGCTATGTTTTAAGATGAATGACAGACAGTTCTTAAGAAGCAAGCTCAGAATGAACATTATTCTCACAGCATTACTTGTTATGAATACGCTACGGCTCCCCAGACTGGAAAGAAATAAACCTTAATACAGCAGAAACAAAAACTAGAACAGAAAAGCTTGAAATACCACACAGAAAATGAACGAAATGCCATTCTTGCCAGCAGTCAGCATCCTACAACGCACGGACCTCCTGAAGAGTAGTACTATACTCTATTCATAACTTTTTTCTACACCACGCTAAGCCAGAAGGGTAGAGTGACAAAAATGGTATGTTAATAAGATGATAAAGATTATTCTTAACTACACCAGTTACAGCATTTTCATTCTTTTGACATCAAAAAAAGCAGGGGTCATAACTGGCTGTTACTGATTTATACTGACAGAAAATGGGCTCTAATGTTAAATAAAGATTAGTTAATATTTGCAGACGACTTTGAACATACAAAATGCTATGTAAGTAGCAAGTATTAAGTCTTCCCACACACTCATTTTGGCATGCCTCCAAGCAGGGAAGTCCCACAGAAACACTTCAACAGCAGCAAGGAGAAACTGAGAGCGCTCAGGCAATTCCAGCCTATTCACAACAGTCCTCCCAAGGAGCACCTGCAAAACTGGGGAGAACCAATGCCCGCTAGCCACGCTCACTGCCTTTTCCAAAGTCAACACCAAGAAAGTAACTCCTGTTCCAACGTGGCTTATAGAAATGGATACTGAACAACCTGAACCTCTCTAATCCTCTGCACAACCTAAAACGACCTACAAAACTCCAAAAATTTTGTACCTGTGGCTTTCCCGTTGTCTAGTATTTCTGACCAGGCTACAACTTCACAAAGCAAACTCAGTGTAGCTTCTCAGTTTGGTTATTCACACAGATGCTTATTTTCAATAAATCATAGCTTCTCCCTAGAGCAGATCAGTTTCCCCAGATCTACATTCTAAAATGGTGAAAAATTAAGCAATGAATCACTATGCAATAATTTCCAATCTATCAACAGTAAAGCTCTTCCCAAACACCTAAAGGAGAAAGTCAGCACCTTTTTAGCGAGTTGAAAAAGAAATCAGAGCGGTCCATGTTGTAAAAAACACCCTATGAGTTTTCTTCCAAGAGAAGAAAACAGAATACTCTGAACTGAGCCTCAAGTGAGGTAGAGAGGAGAGGCAGGCAATGCGATCAGGCATTATTTGCTCTATTCCTCAGCATCTCTGAAGGACAACATTAATATTTTATGAGATTAAAAAAACGGTATGTCTGGTTTAATTACCAAGTACTCCCGGAGATGAGACCTGTAGCCTCAGCAAGCTCAGAAGCTAGGAGGGAGATGAGTTGAGAGGGATGGGACTTGGGATCATTGCACAGGATGGTCCACAGTCTGTAAAAAGGTCAAAGACAGACCTCACGTATAGAACTGGCACTGCAGCTTCCATAAACCACGGAAAACTCCAGAGTGCAAAGGCTCATAATAAGATCTAACCACAACAGGCTGGTAAGCATCCAACTGAAGGAGGTCTAGCATGGTTTTGACAGCAGCATCTGATTAACCATGCTAAGGCTGGAAGAAAATCTTCAGGGGTGGAAACTCTTCTATAACCGTTCCTAAATCTCCTCTTACCCCTTCCATCTCATCCCAAGTAACACCTGCACAACTTCTAACCAGCGCGTAGACTGAAATGAAAGAAAAATGTACATGATCTTCCTGCCTGCATAAATTAATGCAAATCAACAGCAGTCCTGAATTCCCTTGCAGAGCTGTAATTGACCTATGACAGACTATGTAACACTTCCGGGGAAAAAAGAAAAAAGAAAAAAAAAAAGATAAAACAGAGATCACTACAAAGATTAGAGAATTACTTTTAGAACTGGCATATCGCCCAAATGGTTTCTAAGAGTAAGATCAGGTAGAGAAGTAGCAGACAACAGCAGGAGTAAAGTTTTATTTTCCTAGTCCCGCAGTTCGGGAAAACATTGCCACTACTGTTGGACCAGGCAACTGATACGACACTTCAACTACTGAAAGGGGCAGTCCCCCTCAATTCTATATTCTCTCTGGCCAAAAGCTCCTGTATCCTTTTCCAGGGTAAGTGCAGGAACAGCACCCATTTGACTCCACTGAGATTTAACCCACAGAAAACTGCTGCTCTTCGCAGTTTAGCCCCGTAAACCAGTTCACATATGTGGTTCAAACGGGCAGAACACACAGGCAGAAGGCAAACAACAGAAGCATGTGGTCAGGACACAGAGACAGGACTACCCTATTAGAAGCAGCTAGCCAGTGAACTGGCCTAGTTACATGGTGAAGGCACATCTTCACTAGCTTGAAGGCAACAAGTATGGAAGGGAAACCACCATGAAAGAGGGAGGAAACTCTGGATGGGTGGTGAGGCACTGGAAGGGGTTGCCCAGACAGGCTGTAGATGCCCCATCCCTGGAGGTGTTCAAGGCCAGGCTAGATGGGGCTTTGAGCAACCAAAGTGGAAGGTGTCCCTGCCCGTGGCAGGGGGGTTGGAACTAGATGATCTTTAATGGCCCTTCCAACCCAAACCATTCTACGATTCTACAATTCTATGTGGAGTTATGTTCAAAAAAAGACTTCCAGTTACGTAACTGCCCAATTCAGTTCTTTCACATCAGTTAAGTAACCAGTCTCTCCACCAACTACCCTCATAGTAAAAAACAACTTTCCATTTTCAACGGATTGCCAACTTAATTTGTCTCCTCCAGATCCCCACCCAAGAGACTTTAATGATTTAGTTTTCAATTCCTAACTTTATCAAACATTTAAGACCAAAATTTGCACCTTCCACATCTGACAATGTATTCCGAGACTAGGATTTTACATAAAAGCAGTTATTTATACTTCATGTAGCTAGTAACTCATTGCCAACATATTCCACAAGAGAAACAAAGAAGTGACAGCGATGCAACTGGGCACAGAACATACCTTCAAAATGGCTCTAGTAAGCATCAACATATTCTTATGCTATCCTGTCTTTCCCATCTTCCTTCGTATACTCTCCTTCATCCTGGTAATCCTATTTCATCTTCTAGGATGCTTAATTCCTTATATACTGTCAAATAGCCCTTACTGTAAAGGAACTGAAAAAGTTTCTTAAATTCCCCAGCTACCAAGAACATGGACTCAATCTTGCATCCAAAAGAACAGTTAGAATTTTTCCATGTGTCTCTTCACCGGAGATAGGGGAAGACTAAGTCCATTTGTAGGATTATGCAAGAATGCATAAATCCTCTCTGTAAACAAAACTTCCCTAACCAGTTTTGAATGCAAGGTACACTTCACAGAGTTTATACCCCCTTGGCATAAAAAGGAAAAAAACTTGAGAATTCAGTTTTACACAGATTGTTACTGTATTTGGGGGTGAATATGAAGCATCTTAATGCCTGACCTACTGTATATGAAGAGGACGGATTACTGTGTTTCCTTCTATCGACAGTGTTATTGAACTGAAAGTTTCTAAAAATGTTTTTGACATTTTTATATCATACTGACGTATACAACCTGTGTCTTGCCACCTCTGAAAATTTTTGCTTAGCAGTGACTACTGCTGAGGCACAAAAATACTAAGTATACAACTTTATTAATGTTCATAAAATGACTGCATTGCTGAACAGAAAATTGAGCAGTATAACCAGAAAGACAATGCAATGCAGCAAGAGAAATAAAATGCCTAAAGGCTGATTTTTCTGATTATTTTTATACTGTCAAGCCACAGGTCTTCTCGATTACAAAATATGTTCTGTTTCACAGTAGAGTAGTAGTATAGCATACAGACATTGCTACATGAGCAATATTTTTTAATTCATAAACATTTTAAAAATTAAACAAATACCAATATAAATGCATTACTTTTGAAAATACAGCTTATCAAAGTAAGTTGAATGGAAGCCCACTTAATAAAACATGGGCAGCTTAAACAAGAGAAAATTGTAATCCAGCAGGACATGAGAAAAAAACCCAAACATTTCTCCATTATCACCGAAGTATTTGCCTTAACAAAACCAGTTCTATGTTTGGTAAATCAATATGCAAAAGGAAGTTTCACCTTTTTTTGGCCAATCGTTTATTAGGCAAGTAACAACAGACCTATACCACAGATGCAAGAGAGATACTTGTGCAGCTTTCCTTTCTGGTTACCATAGTTTCAAATTAACTGTAGATTTCTAGAAATAATACTTACGAGAAGGAATAAAAATATCACTGCTTAAATATGAAAGCTGCAAGAAGAATCGTTTTGATCGGTGTATGAACGACACTTAAGTGAACAGGTAAATGCTTAGGAAAGTAAGGTTTTTTTGCAAGACCTTGTCATAGGCACAGGAGTGAAGCTTGAGTGTGGACAGCAGGAGAATAAAGACAGTAAGCGCAACCAGAAAGAAGAGGAAAGTAGGCACCAAAAAAAGTCATTGTGCAGCCATTCACCTCTCTCTCTTTTTTCCAATAATTCCCAATAAAAACCACCATCAGCTCTAAGCCAGATCATTAGCTTCCCAAGCCTCCATCATCAAGGAATACTTTCCAAAGATGTACTGGGGGGTGGAAGGACATGAATCTTCAGAGGAATTTAAGATGACTTTAAGACCTGAAATTAAAAAAGACCTTCCAATAAGAATAGCATAATAGGTTGTCAGGGAGACTGTGGAAACTCCTTCTTCTAAGATTCAAAAATTAGCTGGACAAATTCTTGGGCAACCTGGTCTACCTGGACAAGCACTAATCAGGAGGCTGGACTAGACCTCCAGAGGGCCTTTCCCTCCTGTACAGTTCTGTGACCTAGAACACAAATAATTTTTACATTGTGGCATCACTTCTAGGAAGCAACTGCCCATCCACAATGCAAAGCTTTATTTTATGTGGAGTTAAAAGAAAGTATTTTGGATATCTTTTTCAAACAGGTACATAAAGCAACGATAAAAATGAAACAGTATATGGCAGCACACCAAACAAACTTTCCTGTAAGAATACAGTTCCCATCCTAAAATAGGACAAAAATAACAAAATTTTTAAAATACTTATATTATTAATCTTAAATTATGAATATCACAGTCTCTCCTTTCCAACTACATTTATATTGTATTCTTTACCCTAAATCAAGATACAATAGTCTGTATCAATTCTACTTCCTATGAGTCTGCCACGAGCACAGCACTGCCATATG
Organism: Burhinus oedicnemus; assembly: GCA_008921705.1. Classification (NCBI taxonomy): domain Eukaryota; kingdom Metazoa; phylum Chordata; class Aves; order Charadriiformes; family Burhinidae; genus Burhinus; species Burhinus oedicnemus. The sequence continues at coordinate 113,927 of VFFE01007646.1, read as the reverse complement.
TAGACTGCAGCCACTGGTCATTCTCATTTAGAAAAAAAGTCTTTATCAAGTTTCTCGTGTTTTCTCCGTTGGAAAAAACATCATAATTAATCAGTTCTGTTTCTAAGAAGATCAGAAGTGAAATGAAAAATACCGCCAGTGGTCAGGATGTACCGCCTTGTTACTCAAATCAAATTAGTTGGCCACTATATCCATAACTATAAAAAATATCTTACTCCAGGACTCATGTCATATGAAATCACCTTCAAATTATAAACTAGACACCTCAGATGCATGCTACATGACTTACAGAATTGTGTTTCTGACATTTACTGCTTACTTCAGTTATCTACATATTCAACATATTATCTTACCTATAGTAAGATAATAAAAGCAACATATAAAAAAAAATACAGATCTTCAATATTCACACTCCTACCCCACACAAACTCTCCTCATACTGAACACTCCATACTGGAAGATTACACTCCAACAAATAAAATCAGCCAATTATATTACTTGCACGTTATCTGCTTACTAACACTTGATATGGTCCAAATTTCCACAGTTTATCCTTCTTAAGGGATGAACTGGGACTTTTACCTAAAGGAATAACAGGTAATTGCATGAATGACAGAAAAGCCTTATCTTGAACAGCTTATTTTTATTTGCAAACAAAGCAAAAGTCAATCTTTTTTTCCCCGATGAGATGCTGCAAGGAAGATATTACTTCATAAAACTTAAGCTGAAAACCTATGTTAAGTAAAAAAGAAATGCTATTTAGCATTACCAAGAACTGCAACATTACCTCCAAATCAAAAAAAATCATGTTTTTCTAGGCAGATCACATGTATTAAGCAACAGCAAAATAACTGCTTTATGTCCTCTTTGGTTCACCACATCTTCCCAGGAAGCATCAAATTGACAAGCGCGTACACAAAGTGATGCTTGTGATTTGGTGGGAATGGGGTACTGCTGGGGAAGGGGAAGCCTGCAGGTAAGGTTAGTTGTCCTGCAGATCACCCAAAACTCACTCACTGGCCAGAAGTTACGCAGCGTTTCACCAAACCCTGGCAGCAAGTTGAAGTCAATTTTGGAATGCAATCCCCACTAAACAAAACATGCATTCCTAAGGTTTGTTGTTTGTTTTTTAAGTGGTCAGTAGTTTCGGAAATGTTTTGTATTTTCTGAAACGTCAGTGTATTTTATTTCTTTTTGTTATTGTGCTAATAGAAAGCCCTCAAATTTGGACTCCAGCTGTAATTCTTATCAATCCAGACCACTGCAGACACACATATTACATAGCAACATACATCATTCAAGACCTTTTTCAAAATATAAGCAAAAGTCATTGCCTTGGCCTATCAAGCCTAGAACAATGGGAACAGATGCAAAATTACTTTCCTCTCTAGGAGCCACACAGATGCGCTAAGAAAAAAACTGCTGTAGAAAACAGATATTCTTCCACTGACTTCTAGTGCCACACATATTACCTTGCTCTAATCCAATTACTAACCTTTACTGAAATAAAAGCATAGAAAAGGAAAATGCATAAAAGGTTGTGTAAGGGCAGGACTAACAAGTCATCAAATTCAGAATCGTAACAATATAAAACGTTCATCTACCTTAAAAAAAAAAAAAAAACACATCACACAGACTCTCTAGATACTTGGTTTTGGGTGTGTATCGTGATTAACTTCTCAATCACAGATCACAATCTACCCTCCCAATATATGCCAATCTTGCATCTACTCACTCTTCTGATTACATTCTTTTACGAAAATAAGCCCTCCAGAGGGGGAAGTTATAGCCAGTTACACAAACAAAAAAATGTACAGAATAGATAAATATAAAGTACATACCTGGACATAAAGTGTATACCTGGAAAAAGCAGTTACATGACAGCTAACTTAAGCTCCCTCTGAAGTCACAGTAAGAGGTAATTGCATACAAATGCAGTCCCATACATTCTTCTTTTCTGACTCAAATTGGGATAAAGAAGTTTAAAAACAGACTGTGCCTGTGCTCCTCCACGCAACTCTGTAGCCACTAACGGCTAGGAAAAGCTGTCACATGAAAGCCAAGGGGGTACTTTGGGGGATCAAATTTTCCCACTTCCCTAACTCCAAAATTGGGTGCCAGATCTCTGCTTAGATCTGGGAGATGAGGGAAAATGTTTGTTAGATGAAAGAAATGTCTCGCTTTCCCTTCTTCTCTACCCAAGGTGTCACAGAGCTGAGATCTTCTTAAAAGCGCAACACTGGGAGATACAGAGATACTAAAAAGGGATAGAGTAAACTGAAATATTGCAATGGCATCACCCATCAAATTTAGGGCTCTGGTCTCATCTTAGTGATCCTGGCCATCAAACTGAGAGGATCAAGAAAAGAGAACACAGTTTTTGTGTTGACACCTGAACAGTGAAACAGCTTCCTCAAGACTGAAACCAGTCAGACAACAGCCCCTAAAGCTTCCCAACTTGAACAAGTCAGCATGAGACCTACATTTGCCTGTGGTGATCTAAATGAGGGCTATCTTCAGAAGTTTCCCTTACTTCATATTTCCTCTTAAAAAAAAAAAAAAAAAAAAAAAAAAAAAAAAAAAAAAAAAAAAAAGAAAAAATCCAACTTCACCAGATTCTTAGGAACTGCAACATGAGAAAGCTGAAAATAAATTCTAACTAAAACAACATACAATTAAAAGCACCTTTTAATCTCCAACTCTCAAAACAGAAGTTTTCACTGTATCACTCATAAGTAATTATCTGACCTTGTCAAAAGTCACATCAGATTTCAAGGCTTACCCTTAAACCACAAAGATACACAAATTTTTGAAAGCAGATTTTTTTTTTCCTAATATAAAAAGCCAACTCGAGTCACTGGACTGATCTTCAAACATGAAATCTGTTCACAGAATGGTGGGAAGAGTTTAACTGGTTTACTTCAAAAAGCAGACTTTTAGGAAAAAAAAAAAATGCTAGAGCAAGACCTTCAGTTATGCTGATGTAATGCTGCAAAGGTTACCAAAAGGTTCTCCTTCCCAAATTTCCTTTAGCAAAACAAAAGTCCAAGTCTGCCTACCTTCAACAGACTTCCCTCCAGACCCTCCACCACCTCCCCAGCGCCCTCTGGGGTGCAGGGGCAGCCAGTACAACGGAGCAACCCCAGGCCATGTTGAACTGCCACCAACTCGGCGGATCCAGGTCTTGCTGCACAAGGAGCCCAAACTTGAACAGACTGTAGCGAGTAACTCGGCACACTATAAACTCCTTCCTAGCCGGAGGGACTCTAATATCTTAACCGGGATGTTTCATCTGCCTGTAGTCCCATTTACTTCCATCTCTGTCCGTAGCCAACAGGAGAGAAGGGTCAGGAGGCAGGAAGACAACCAGAGGAGATCAAACCACAGGACTGCCAGGGCCAGTGACAGAAGAGTTATGCGACCATGAAGAATTCCCATTTTTACTTACCCTTTGACTTTAAAAGTGGAGGTGATCTAAAACGTTGGATCGCGCTCAATCTAAACCAATGCAATAAGCCTATATGTCACCACTGAAGTTTTCGTGATGCATATGGAAAAGAGCTCCTTCCATTCCTCCATAGATTTGCTGTGTATAAGATTCCCATTTTCCAACCTAAAACTCTAATTCCTTGCTCACCCCAGTTTCCCAAGGACCAAGTTATCACTTCATTCTCTCTTCTTCTTTGTCAATGATCCTCACAGAAGGAAGACGAAGTCTTCAGAATATGAATGTTTTAAGTGATACTGAGAAAGCGAGCAGAGCTTATTTAAGAATATTAAACTGATATGTTGATGGCTGCTATCAATCATTTCTTCCAATTACAAGACAATTACTGAAGCAGATGAAGCTCTTGCAAATTCTAGCATCTAGCTGACAGAGACACACACAATCTACAACACATTCCTTTTCCAGGATGTTTTCTTAAGTCTTCACAC
>VFFE01007646.1:54988-93774 GCA_008921705.1 Burhinus oedicnemus | reverse complement strand
GAAAACAGTAAAAAAAAAAAAAAACCTTACCCAGGAAACCATTTGGCATGTTGATCCCATGGGTCTTCATTTTCCTTCCATTCTTGCAATCCTCCACCACAGTGGAAACACACAACATGATCACCATTCCCTGAGAAAAAACACGAGAATAAAGTTGCATACTTCTAGTAGGCATAACAATAAGTTTTCAACTAAACTGTTACATTACTAAGAAAAAATATTTATTTTATTCATTAGCAATTGTAACTAAAAAGAACTCCATTTTCAAGGAGGACATAATACATATGATTTGAAACAAATGTTCATGAGAGACTTGAGCTTAAAAAAATACAAAATAAGAGTCACATGAAATATTCCTGAATTTTATTTTAGCAAGTAATTATACAGATAAAAAGTAAAAGCTAAAAATAATCTATTATCAAATAGTTCAATCCACTGTTAAACAACCTGTGAAGTAATCTACCTCAAAGAATTAAGGATGTCTACATGCCTTTTTGGTCCTCCATTTCACCATTAAGATTAGTGGGCTCTGTACAGCAGTAGCATAACGGACTGAGGAGACGTTAGGAGAAATTGCACTCTCCCTCTTCTAGCACTATGCCTACTGTAATCAAAGACTGTGGCAGAAACTGCTTAGATATTGTGGTTATTGAAATTAGAGGAGGTACAGATAGATTTTTCCTACAGAGCTAAATAATTCTCAGGCATAGGAAACAGAGTTTTCACAGAAGTCACTTGAACAGCCATTGGGTCTGTTAAGCTGGTGCCCATTAGTGCACCTCCACAATACAGATCTCACTTGGCTTTGAGAAGCTGGGTACTTTTAGGAATCCAAGAAGAAATCAATAAAAACAGTTCTACTGGGTACAAATATTGCCCATATATCACCCATACAAAAAGGTATCAAAGGTTTTATTTACGGCCACAAGTAAAAGAAATGGAATCAGATTAAAAAGTTCTTCTGAGAACTACTAAGAGAGAAGCCAATTCAGACGAGAGCAAGAAATTATCTCAGATAATCCCCGTTTCTTTGTGTCCTAATAATAGCAACACTTTGCACGCGTACAGCATTTCTCAGTGAAGAATTTCAAAGAGCTTGAACGGCACTGTGCAATTCAATCTAATTGGAAACCAGTGCACAAAGACGTTGGAGTCTTATCCAAGTCAAATACTACATGGCTAAGAGTAAAAGCTCTTCCACTGGAGTCATTCCTTCGTAAAGCTTTTACAGTCAGTAGGAATGGTATTTGCTAGTTTCGGGTGTCCAAATGCTATGACAATGCAAACATGCGTTAACTAAATAAAATGGCACACAGCCTGGATTGCCTTGTTCACAGGCTTCTGTACGGGCCACAAGCCCACTCCTTAGACCTAAGGTAGATATCTGGAGGACAGTACTTTGTGTTTTTAAAACTTCAATAATTTTCATTGTGAAAGATGCATTATGAGGGTTTTAGCAGGCAAGGAAAACACACTTTGATGTTTTACTGCTAAAAATGAATTCATGACCAAATTTATACTTTGCTATTAAAAATACTTGATATAATGTATATCATTTTACACAAGAACTGTGAAAAGTAGTTTACAGAGTAAAGAAATTCTGGCAAATCATTCCATATTAGCATAAAAAAAATGCTTATTTTTTCATAACAAGACACATAAAATTTCTTTGTAAAAGACATCAGCCATTTTAAGGTTTGGCTTACCTATGCTATAGAACCCAGCTTCAGCAAGTTGCTCCTTGTCAACAGGATATATCCAAGTTAAAAATGTTTGTAGACGTCTTGCATATTCTGCCATAGATGGATTCCTTGGATGCTGTGCATCATTCAAACCACTTCTCCCAAGCTCGGCAGGAACAGATTCACTTGGAACATTTCCAACATCCCGGCCCAGGACAAAAAAGCATTTGGGAAAATGCCTCTTATGTTCTGACCAAGCTCTGTCACTGGGTTCCCACTGTTTCAATTTTCCACCACAACAAAAACATGCCACTTGATCACCAACACCTGTATAATAGAATCCAGCATTAGCCAATTCCTTTGGTGTCAACTGGCCACTGAGGGGCCAGTTGTGAAAAGACTTTAATCTTGTCTCTTCACTGCACATAGCAGGGTTTTTAGGATACAAATTATCTGACATATCCACAACCTGCCTAGTTCTCAAAAGGTAATCTGCCTCCACATCAGATGGGTCATCCAGAGTAGATGGGAGGGCTGAATTGCTGGAACCGTTTTCAGTTCTGTGCTGGTAATTCCGGGCGAGAGGATGTCTGTTATTTTCCAAAAAAGTAGATCCAGTAATAAATTTGCAATGTGGGGAAAGGTTCTTGTGCCTCTCAACTGCAGAATGCCCAAGTGCCCATCCTTCAATAGTTGTATGGCAACTGAAGCACTTCACTTTATCACCTTCTCCAGTATAAACAAAGCCAGCTCGTGCTAGTGCTGATGCCGAAACCGGACAGTTAAGTGGAAATTCAACAAAAGTTCCTAGTCGGTAGTGTTCCTGTGCCCACTCCTGGTCATGGTCAGTGTCTGGAGTGGCACAAGCTTCCGAGTTTTCTGGGCCATTACACGTCATCTCTTCATAAGTAGGGCTCTCCCTTCAGATTTCCTAAACAAAGAATAAATGTTTGAATTTCACAGACAGAAGAACAGACCACACCCATGCACACCTAGAAACTGGCTAAATTAAACTAGCTATCCTTTAGGTACTAAAATACATAAAATATTTCCTCTTCCCTCCCATCTCACCCTTGCCTGCTTCCCCTGCCACACAGAGGCAAACACCAGAACATTAAAAACAAAACAAAATAAAAAAAGCTGTAAAGAAAGGCAGGAAGATCATGAAGCTTTACAGGCCAATAAAAATTTACCTGGAAAACACACAGGTTTATACACTTATAGCTTTAAAAGCATGTTCTACTTCTTAACAAACAAACATTGGAAGAATTAAATCAACAAAATATTTAACAGAAGCCATGGGCAAAACCCTGCCAAAAATGCTTCCGAACCTGAAATATAAAAGTTATTGAATTTAAAATACTGATCTACACCAGACCACAATTGCAAGATTTTACAGCCCAGTTCTGAAACACAACTATATTTTTTCCCCATACCAGGCCAGGACCACCACGCCCATTACAGATGGGCAACAACTGGTAAAACCATCACCAAAAACAAAAAAGCATTTGGACTTGCATTACGTTGTAAAGACGTACATCTCAGTTTTCCTTTTAGCAAAGTATCTTGTGAAATAAACTATCAGATGTTTCACTGGGGCATTTTACCAAAGTGCTGTGCTCTGCTTTTAAGATCAGTGTCTCAGACTACCCAGCACTGGCTTTCATGCCCAGCACACTGCTTCCACTTTCCCACGCCCTGCCTACACTCTTTATCAAAAGTTCCTGCACCTCTGCCATCACCTCAGCTTTTCCTCCCTTCAGGAATGTCATTCTCCTTCCCCCCCGTCCCACATTCCTATTCCTGCCTACACTTTTCCAGGGTGAGTACCGACTGCTAGTCCTGCCCTGCGCCCTTCTGCACCAGAAGGCTGCTAAGAGCCCTCAGACAAGCCCCTTCTTTTATGAGGATGAAAGCAACTTGGTTCCCGCAGGTCCTGTGCAAGAACCACAAACCGACACAGTCCTCGTCTTCATCCCAAGATGGATGAAGTCACAGAACAGTAAAAATTCATCTGTTGTCCTGACAAGTGCAGTGATATTACTTAGAAAGTCTTGGATAAAACACAGGCTACTGCTGATACATATCCCAAACTTAGTCCTTTATTAAGTGGTAAATTAGATTATTATGAGACCACCCAAATGGACGTCTTAGCACAAATTAATAATAATTCAGCAATTAGCAAGAATAAATGCATATAAGGAAGACCAGAATATTTATTTATTTGAACAAGCGTCCTCTCCTGTTTTCTATATGGATCCTGAAATGTATCAATTTCCAGTCCTCACCTTTATAATGTGGGCCATCAGACAAAAATTTAGCTTCCTCAACATGATACTTTCTCAACACCTGCATTAATATTGATTATACTTTCTGTAAGGTCAAGGCAGATGGTACAGTTATAATTGCTTATATAATACCAGATGTTGCTTCTACAGGAAGGACAAAACCTTTTTGAAAGTTCAGAAGAGGGAGGGGAAAATTAAAATGACTGTGCATTGCAGGACCACTGCATCCTTTGCCAAGTTGACAAAGATAATTAACCTGTAAGCAGGTTGAGAAAACATGACGTTAGAGACCCAGCATGCTTGCTTCATGTAATCATGGAGACAAGACTACTTCTGAGCACCAGCTTTAATTCCTTCTGTAAGTCAGTTCGTGACTAATGTAATGACACTAGAAATTATATTGTGGTTTTTAAAAATAGCTTTTCAAAAATAGCTCCTGAATAAATTGCAATGACTGACCTACAAAGCTGACCTATATGCTTGTTTTGACTTTGAAGGGCAAAAAAAATTAGTAATTACGTGTAGTAATATGAAAGCTGTCACAATACATGTATTTAATATACATACATTGAAAACAATCAGTTTTTATAACAAAAGTTTAAAAGCTCATGTTTATTTCCTTTTAAAATCTTGTATTCATAAAATAATTTGTATGACTGTTAGCTGCATACAAATTTTCTTATCTGCATGCCTAAAAGACTTTCTACAAGAAAGCAAACAAAGCCTACCACACATCCTTCAGAATCCTCTTCACAATGTCCACTGAAAAAAACAAAACAAATGCATATGCTTTCAAAGTATGAATAGCAGTGTACCTTCATTTCTATTTTACTTATATAGAAATGAGTTCAGAAACAGTGAAAAAACAACTCATCCTATTTAAATTTTCACATATTAAGGTTTTTTGTTTATATTTACTTTAAAATCAGACTAGATCTTCTACATCCCCTTTTGATCTGCTGCATAAAAAATAACTGCAGCAAATCAGAGACGATCTACTCAGCCATTCTCTGTAATTTGCCCTCCCTGTCTTTAGTGAAATCAGGGGTAAAGACAGACCAAGCCTAACAGATCTCAAGAATTTACAGAAGACACAAAGATCACCCTTGGTTTGCGCTTTTTTGTTCCTTATGCCATATGGAGTGACCACATACTACAATGATGACTATGAAATATGAAGTTAAAAAACAGTTAAGAGACAGAATTAATTATGCACCCACTTCATCTAAACTACCTACATGTTCTAAGCACTACTTAACTGCTCCATTATTGGAACTCATCTTAAAATATGCCATTCTTAAAAAGAAACCTGATACAGCAGTATCATATGCATAAAGAATAAAAAATAGATTAATATATACCAGATGCATATATATGTAAAAACCCCTTCATTATAGCATGAATGCACCGTTTACAGTAAGTCATTATTTTCCTTAAGCTAAAGAAGGTATTTTACCAAAGCAATCTGAACAAATACTGTATCTTCAGTAAGGCCCAGACTCTCCAGTGCTCTCTGACAGGGATGATCTTCAAACCATACTTATGCTGCATGAGCAAGCCTGGGTCTTGCAGTACTTTTCTGGACCCTTTTACTAAGGCTCTCCCTCTCCAACATCAGAAAACCTAAGAAACCTCATACCATTTTTTTTAGTAAATAAGCTATAAGTTCTGAAAATTTTTTATTTCATGCAGTTGGTAAACATCTAGTTTTTAGGTAATTTCATTCCAAAGACCCCACTTCTTTTGAAGCAGGCTTCATTTTCAGAGTGTCTATAAACATATAATGTTTAATTGTGCATTTTCTCCTCTTCTCCCAAAATAACTTCTCACCTTTAAAAATACAGGCTGCAGAACTCAAAATATCGTGTAGGTGGTACATCTCATATATGACAGACTTTCCTAACGGGAATAACAGCATGAGTTTTAAACTATTACTTAAACCAGTCTGTACTAGTTGTACTCCACTTACTCTGTTGATACTCTTGGTGTTTCCTGGCAAGATGTGTGTGTGTTTTAGTGACACTAAGGAACTGAGAACCAAACACTTGAGCAAAGACACAAAGAGGGAAGGAAGAGGATCAAAGACTAAACCGAAATATTAGAAATCAGGATGGAGATGATATTCAATTAACTGAGATGTTCTTTTCAGTTTTATTGATTACTTGTAATTAACTATGAATGCTATGCAAAAATGAACTAACAGAACTACCTAAAATTCAGTATCTGTACCACCCTTAACCGCAATGGAAATCACAAGATAATGCCTTTCAGCCAGATAGAACAACGGTATCTGAAGCAGAAAAAAAAAAAAAAAATCTCTACGTACTGTACTGGAAGTTCCAACCATTGAGGGAAAAATATAACTGGAAATAAGCATTAGGATAAAACTAAAAAAACCTATACATAATGCATTAATCACTCAGAACGTTGAGGTTAGCGGCTTTATTCTTTCAAACAGTTTTTTCTACAGTGCTATGAATACTTCAATACTCCTTCTGTTAACACAGTGAATAAAACCCAAAAATACTATGTCCTCAACGTGGCGATAATCAAAATATCTGCCATATTTGGATTCTCTGGAGGCAAGCAATGTACCTCAATCCTCACAGTGAAAACAGCATGAAAAGCGCATACCAAAAGAGCAGTAAGTACTGACAGAAGGTCCAATCACCACAGATCAATTATTTAATATGAAGTAACTGTTTCAAATTCTATCAGCCACTTTAGTTAATCTTGATCATTTGGAGCAGAAAGATTCAACCATCATTCTAGAAGCCTCTCAAAACTATGTCCAAATACTGCAATGACAGAAGCAGGACAAATCCCTCACAGGTATCTGCTAGCTTTAACAACACCCCATCCACGTTATGAAGCCCTTTCCTTACGACAGCCCCTCTCAACATAGTTGGTTTACATTTCAGTATAATTTTGTCTAAGAGAAAAAGACATTAATATATTTATTAAGCATTGAGGCAAACTCTCCGCTTGTGTAAGTACTGCTTTAAATACAACAGTAGTACTACTTTAAATGCAACATCAAGTTCAATTATTTCTATTTCAAAGAACTGTTAAAAGCAACTGTTCAAAGTGTAAAATTAAAACTAGCTGAGGAATAGTATTTCTACACAGGTATTTTAACAGTTGCCTTACTCCAACTAACTGGAGTAATGATTTAGAACAATATCCTGCACTGTAACAGCACTCTGACAAACATTAACAGCAGAAGAAAAATAACTGAAGGTAAATTTTTGAATGGTTTACAGCTAAGAAACATAAATTCATAAAAAGCAGTCAACTAAGACATGTACACAAGATTTTACAATACATACCAGCAGCAAACCTGAGTTCAGAGAGTATACTTTGTGCATACGGAAGTTAAGCCTTTCTGCATAGATGTAATTAATCACGTATGAATTAAAAGTAGACAGTCCAGAAGTGTTAAAGTTCATCTTCACTTATAAAACCCAGGAGATTTTTTTTTAACTATTATTGAAGCATTAAATATCTTCTTATATATGCAGTAACTAAACAAAGCCTATATATCCTGAAAGACCTCCAGAAGCTTAGCCATGTTTAATCCTGCTTTTAAGTATCTGAAGCTATTTGTCACAAGACACCTCCCACTTTCAAGTTAAAGTACCAATTTTTATAGTCTACTGATTACGTTTCAGAAGAAAAAGTAAAGAAAAAAAACTCACAGCAAAAATGTTAACTTATTCAAAATACAAAATTGTACACTGTGGTTTTGCAAGCCAAACATGTTCAATTCACCTTTAAAAATATTAAGTTATGATTTTATGCAAAAATACAACATCATTGCATTACCTAGATCTGAAATGCTTCAACGGAAAAGTACAGAACCTGCTTTTCTCTTTCAAGTATATTTTATTAGACATGATTATTTCCATCCTTAATCCTAAAACAAGTTGGCATTATAAGGAGTTATTTTTAATTCTTCCACATGACGAACATAGCAGTAACCTCCAAGTCAGAAACCTACTTGCACAGCCTCGTGTTCCTGACCAAAGGGTACATAAACATGGAGCTTCTACTGCTTGACACGCTGACTATGAGAGCAATGTTAGCGTATATTGTTGACTGAATTCTGAAATGTGAGAGCAGTGCACCAAGTAAATATCAAACAGAACATACTGTACCAGCTGACACACATATTATGCATATGTCACTTCACCAAATTTCACTTTGTGCCTGCTCAGCTGCAATTAGATCAAGGAAGGTTCCTGCTGCTAACTGAAAGCGTACTTATTAAAACCACAAGAAACATAGGAATTATTTAAACAGTGTTTACAAATCTTAGCGTACTTAATCTAACTATCAATAGCCATTTTTTTAAAAAAATTCTGCTTAGAGATATTTCTTTATTTTATAAAGAGGGCATGTACCTACAGAGCGCCTTTTGATTCAGTGCCAAAGCTTAGACAAATCCATCAGCTCAGCTTCATCTGTCTGTTTTTCAAACAGGTCCTACTTAGCTTCCCATCAGGGTTTATCATCATAGGAAGTCAGTCAGCTGCTCAAGGTTATAGTAGGCTGTTAGATCCTCGTAATTCTTGACTCCAGATGCAAAGACTTCTACACTGTCTCCATCTTAGAAATAAATATAACGAAGCCAATAGAAACATACCATTTTGAGAATGATTTTCCTATTGTATTTTTCTTCATGAAGAAGTCATAAGGGTATGGAATAGAGCAATAAACAAGAAGAATGGATTCATGGCAGTGCTCCCAGTAGGTAAGAGTAGGACAAATTTGCATCTGCTAAGGGCAGAGGAAAAAAAATAAATTGTTTTTGTGAACTTGCAAGATAAACGTCTTCAGAAGAACTTTAGCTATATGTATGAGAAGGAAGGAGTAAATACCAGCCGCTATAGAAAAAACTTGCATGCTATAGCCTAAGTACATGGTCCTACAGAGATGTCAAACATAAGGCATAATCAATTACAGTCATTAATGAATGTATAAATCAGTGTTATCCAAAGCGACCGATGAAGAGGAAGGACTATCCATGAAAGCCTGCCAATACGTTTGGGGGCTATGCAAGCTATATAGTTCCTACCCTCCTAAAAGCAGAAATGACAAGCTACTTTTGTCAACTATGAAGCAGATGAGCCAAATAAAAAAAAAAGTTAGATCTGTGATTATAAAGTGTATCACTACAGAAATGTAAACCCTAAAAGTTGAGTTACTGCTCTTTTTGTCAAGAAACAAAAAAATATATCCTGTAATGGGGGTATATTAAAGTAGAATAGCCAGTAGGAAAAAATGCCTAGCAAAATCTGCAGTGCCCTGGGATGCATCTCCTTTCCCGAGTATTAGCTGTGCTCCAGCTTTTAGCATTACATCTTTTTACAAGTCATTCAAACTTACAATTGAAGAAAAAGATGGAAAAAGATGGCATCCTTCATCAAGGAGACATAATGATATAGGACTTTAGCTAGAGCAATACAATTAATGCCACAGCAAAACTACTGAATCTTCTGGATGCTAAAGAAAGTTGTAAAACCAGGCAAGGAGAGAGAGCCTGTCACCGCCTGCCTCGCCTGCTGGTGCGGGTGGTCATTTCCACCCAGCTAATACTCCTGACCATGCCAGTGCCACTTAGTTCATTATTCATGTTCATTTAACTGCAGCCTGATGCACAAGCAGCATCATGATACTTTCTGGTATCACTAGCATGAATGTTTTGCCATTCAAGAATAAGGTGAATTTGTATATATATTATTACTTTTATATATATATATATACACACACACACACATATCATCTTGTAAACTTGGAAATCTCTCAAGTTATCCTCTATATTTTAATTTTATGTTTGTCTGCAAATTGGGGTGACGTGGAGATTAATTCTAATTATAATATTGTACCAAAAGTGACCTATGAAAGCTGCACCTGTTGAAAACACTCTCCTTGCCTTTCTATTTAATAAGAAACTCACTGAAACATAGAAGGGGAAGGACGATGAACTGCAAAATATACGCAGGTTCATTTTATGTTTTATATGATAGGGGTGGGATTGTTCACAGAGGCTGGCTTCTGAACTTCAACAAGATCCTATTAAGCAAGTTTTAAAATAGAACCTGCTCTCTAGTAAAGATGATTTTGGACAGTAATCAAGTCCAAAATTAACACAGAAGGCACACAGGTTCTCTTGTAACAATTTTCAGTTATACGTATACTGTATTAACATTTCCATTTCTAAAAAAGGAAATGCTCCCAAAATTAGATGTGTAGAATCTCCTCTCATGAAATGAACTTCTGTCCCTTCCTCACCCACTCAAAAGTATAGCACCATACGGGAGGCTAAATGTCGTACTGATGGTGTCAGCTTGACAACTAATCAAGGATAGAAAAGGCAAGAGCAAATATTCTGTGGCATAGTTAGAGCTATTACGAATTACCACCAACTAATATTCCAGCATTCCAGGTCCTGAAGGACAATCCAATTCAAGTTTTGTGGCGTGCCTTCTTCAGTCTTAACATACTTTCAACCTCCACCTTTTCATGTTCAAAAATCTTGCTATTTCTGGAGCCTGACTTTCAGTCATCATGTTCAGAATATTTTGGATTAGAACTCCACAAGACAGACCACATGGTATGAAAAAGCAGCAAGAGACTTTACGCTGTTAACTCCCGAGTAAAAAAAAAAAATTAAAAAAAAAAATTGCAAAGGGTACTTACAATAGTTTTTCCCTAAGAAATTAGTATCCAATCAGACCCAGTTTAGTAATAGATTAATGAAAGCAGATACTGGTTTAATCTCTATTTTCCACCAATCTTTAGAACAAATTGCGATATTTACATTCCTGTTGGTAGAAAAAACAAAGGTTAAAAAATTTCCTTTTCACATAACCTTCAGCATAGTTTATGAAGGCACAACTCCAAAACTATGATTTAAAAAAAAAAATTAAAATTCTATCCTTTGGCTAAGAAACCCAAATTAAAATATATTCTAAAGTTGAAAGAGCCTGAGATTGGAGGAAGTCTGAAATTCAGATGTTTTACTGAAACTAGCAAGGGACGTAAGATTGGGGAGACTCCAGAAGATCAAATGAGGGCAAAACAGTCCTGGAATTAAAAACTAGAGGGCAGCAAAAAGGAGAAAGACCGTAACAGCATACAAAATAGGATCCAGTGATCCAACCTTCTCTTCACTCTTCCAGGAAATTCTGCATCTGATTATAAATTGGATTTTCTGAAACTCTTCAGCTCCCCACAGCTGTCTCACCCACCCTGGCAGGGTAGCAACAGGCTTAGAAGCACTACCACAGGTACGCGGAGGCCTGAAATGAAAACCATCTTCGTACTTCAAAAACTGAGATATGAACACACATTTTCTTACTGTTCTGATAAGAAATGCAAGTCTGCCTCATATCGGTGGGAGCAGTCAAAAAAACCCCCACAACCAAACAACAACCCTCATCAGACTTCTTTCACTTTTGCTGCTGGTTACAAAGGGCAAGGTCAGAGGAGGTACAGAACAATCATTAACTTGTTCCTTTGCCCTTCTTGGCCAATGCTGTAGGTGCCAAGTTTCCTACAGAAAGAAGTACCTGGGTGTTCTTTAAAGGGCCTCAAAGAAAATGGCAAAGCAATCAAGTAGATAGCAGTAGTCTTCTCTGTTATGTGGTGATTTATTTCATGATACACAAAGCATAGATTAAGTTAATGTATATCCTACTGCTCTTTGTTAAGGTATTAGATAAAAAAAAAAAGTATTTGACAAAAAAGTAATTTTTTTCCCCAGTTGGTTGCTTTTCCTTCCAAATTGGTCTACTGTAAGGTTTTGTAGTTTCTAATTGCTTATTTAAGAAACAAAATCTTCCCACTTAGCTATATGAAGTACTAAAATTGTAGCAGTGTACTAAGATTGTAGCAGTGAACAAGATAATGAAAGCAGTTCTGCAAAAGTATCTAAAAGCAGTTTCAAGAACAAATTTATACTTTTTAGCAGATGCAGATTAATAACAGTTAAAAAGGACAGAAATTACCAAGACTAAAAATAGTTCTTACACGCATTTGTAGGGCTTCTATCAGGAAGACAGAAGCATCAGAGAGACCATAGTCCAGAAACAGAAATACAGTAACTGTTAGAAATATATCAGCATAAAAACCTAACCATCGTGCAGAACAGAAGTGCTTGAACTGAAGTTTGAATTACAACTGAAAGAAATATGAGTGAACTTCTTCCTGCAGGATTCTTAATAACCACTGAATTCTTACCATAGAAAACCTGAACAAAACTGCATTTTTATGAACAAGAAGCAGAAAGGGCATTCTAGAAAGTGATGGATCTATGAAAAAAAAAAAAACCAAACAAACGAGAAAAAAGAAAGAGTGAGCCAGGGGAGATAAAACAATATTCAAATATCTCAAAGGAACTAAAGATGACCACAGAAGTGCCTATTAGCACAGCAATTTTTTCTTTTACTGCCGTAAAGAGAACGCAACCTGAAATGTTCTATTCAGAGGAAAGCCGCTTGCGGACCTTCCAGCTGGCGGCCGGGGCAGGGGTGGCAGACCCGCCCGGAGGGGGCTCAGGGTGACCCGGCGGGGCAGGCCCGCTCCGGCCCGGCCGCGCCGGCACCTCACGGCGGAGGGGGCGCGCCCCGCTCCCATGGCAACGCCGCCACCGCCACCGCCCCCCGCCCTGCCGCCGCCCGGGAGAGGCCAGGGGCAGCGGCGTCCCCGCCAGCCCTCGGCACCCTCCTCCTGAGGGGCGGGAGGGCCCCGGGCAGCGCGGAGGGACCGAGCCCCCTGCCCCGCGCGCGGAGCCCCGCCGAGCTGCCCGGGGCAGCCAGAGCCGCCAGACCGGGCAGCCGGGGAGCACGTCCCACCCTCCGCCCCAGGGTACCGACGGCCGCGGCCTCGTCCACCTGACAACTCACCGCGCCGCGTCCCTCTTCTTGCCGGCACCGGCTGCGGGAACGGCTCAACAGCCAGCGCACGCCGAGAAAATGGCGGCTCCCGGCAGCCTCTCCGCGGCTCGCAGGCGAGACGGGAGAGAGCAGCGCCCCCTGGCGGGCTGGGGGGGGCCGGGCGCGGCAGGCCGGCGCCCGCCGGCGGAGGGCGGCACGTAGCGGCAGCGGGCGGGAAGCGCAGAGCGGCAGCGCCCGCCGCCGCCTCAGCCCCGCGCCTCAGCCCCTTCCCCGTCCCCGTCCCCTCAGCGCCTCAGCTCCCGCCGCGCCCCGGCTCTGCGACGGCCTTGCCGGGCCAGAGACTCCCTCAGCATCTCGAACAGCCCTCCTTCATTTCACACCATCTTCTCCGGACGGTTTCTGGTCTGGAGCAGGCTTAATCCCAGCGCTCTCCTTGCTCTCGCCCCTTGTCCGGACAATTACGGCTTGTTATGAGTTAAATCTGTCAAACGCAGGGCAGTGCAACGGGCAGGGGAGCTCCCGGGCGGGTCTGCAGCCTGCGGGGCCCTGCGAAGTCTCATGGACGCTGTCGCCGGCCAACTGACAAGATCGATACTAATAAAGTCACAAGTTTGACCTAAATAAGACGTGGTTCTTAAGAACCACCTTGGCTGAAAGATTGCATGACAGTGCAGTTATTTATTCTGAAATTTATAGACTTAACTGGCTGCATATGGGAATTGAGAAACCATCTACCAGATGCTGATATTCTAAGTACTCACAGAAGACGTGAGATGCCTCCCGGCAATGCCTCTCCGTACAGCTTGGGCTGTATTATAATTGTTTCTTAATCTGTGCTCATAAATCATACGGATATTAACGCAAAGCAGGTAGTGCTACTCACTGATAAGTTTGCCAGGGACTGGCCTTTTTTCTTTCTTCAGATTGTGTTCTCCCTAGCTATTATAAATTTCATGTATTTGGACTAGAATTTTCCAAATCAGACAGAAACCTCAGGCTATTTTCTGTGGTAGCTGTAGCCAAAATCATCTAATCGTTTTCAAGACGAAGATGGTTGTTGTACAACATTAAAATATTCGTTAACCTTTTTCTCTTTTTTAGAATCTCAGGTGCCTTCATGATCGGTCCAACAAATTTTAATGTAGCCAAGATACTTGGCTTTGCATAGGGGACCTGCTTCCTGCTATCCTCAGGAAAAGTCAGCTACTTGGAGTAACATTCTCAAACTTCCTTGGTTTTCCCATTGTGCATATGATCAGTAGCGACTTACTTTTTTCAAATCATACGTCTCTGAAGACTTGTGGCAGACAGTTTGGGACATTTTCAGGAGAAGCAGTCTAATTATACAACATGCCAGGATATTTGCAGATTCCAGGGCTTAGACTGAAGGCCCTTTTGTACAGGAGCTGTTTCTCACTTTATGTTGTCCAGCATCTACTAAGACCCCAGTTTGATTCAAAGCTTCTAGTTATTCTAAGTAACTATAGTAACATCCATTACCACAAGTAATTAAATAGTAACAAACTCCCTTCGGTCGATTAGAAAAAAATCATAATGAATATTCAGTAGTCAAGAACAATACCCAATAACTTAGGATGCAAGTGCACACGCTACTTGCTCTTTGTTCAAAAAAGAATGACCCACAACATCAAACGTAACATTTACTGATGCAGCCTAGTGGTGACGCTGAGCCTGTAAGAAATAAACAAAAGATTTCCCTGAACTAAAGGAAAAGTAGTTCAAAAGCTCTGAAACTTTTGAAATACATTGAGACTAATGAAAAACTATCAGAAAACGTTCTTGTTAAAATTTCTCTTAAAGAAAATAACAATTTGACTGCAGTGCTATAAACCTTTTGTAATTTGATACAGCAAAGATGTGATTACACCCATGATTAACTTCAGGCAAAGTCATCTACTTAGCTTACAATCTAACTTAAGTCCTGTAGTTCTAATACTTACACTTGTTGTTCTGCAAAAATAATAAAAAATTACAGTGGCTTTTAAAAGTAATTGTATCCATAAGACTTGTTTCCATCCTTCTGGCATCTGGTGAGGTTACTATGGCCTTCACTCCTTCATGAGAATAACTAACTTTCGCAGTTCCCCACTGGTAATGGGTTGGACAATTTCTCAGGGGTTTGGCATTTCTCTCAATTTGAAATCTTCAGGGTATCTGCATAGAGTAAAAACAAGAAATGGAGTCATTTCTAAACAAGAAAACTGTATTGAAAATGCAGACCAGTTTTCAGGGAAATACTACAAAAAATATGATTTAAGTATTTCAGGGATGTTCTTTAATGTGAACAGAGATGCCCTCAAGAAATGTGCTATGGAAACAAATCACTTTAGACACACAACTGACCGAAATTTAAAATACACCTCTCAGTCTAAATCTCTTCTGTAAAGTATGCACACACCATTTTCCTTTTTTTATTTGTATTCTCTATTTCCTTAAGAGAAAAAAAAAATCAAATGTAAAAGGCTTGAGTATTACAGGCAATATTTGTGCGAGCCAGACAGAACTTGGTTGCCTAAAAATGCCAGGATGATAACTGCACGTTTTACTATCTGAGAAATAGCTCTGTTGCAGTAGTGAAAGTCACATCAATCTAAACTCACTTCACAGCAGTCCAAAGCAAGATCATTTATTTACGGATCTCTGGCATAATATGACACAGTAAGAGGTTTGCACCTTAACGCTGTGATGTGAACATGAATATTTAATCTTATAAATGCTTGTCATGCCACATTATTAATACATTCATTAGCAATGATTTTCACAAAGGCCATTGCTCTGTTGACATTTTGATACTTTTCCAAATGAAGCAGATTGTTTTTAGAGGTCACAAGGTGTTTTTACAGTGACCTACTTACAGGGTTTGATGTCTAAATTGAAAACTTTGGCAAAACAAACTCAAAAAGCTCTAGCACCAATACCTAGAAGAACTAGAAGACAAGAAAACATAATGGAAGAGAAGAGCATCAGCAATAAGGACAGTAATGCTCATAAAACGTTTATTTTCTAAGCAAGCTAGTTCTTTGTTTTCTGTGAAGTTTAACCAACTTAAAGTTCAGTTTGAATAAAGTTCTGAATCACTCAGTGGAACTGTAAGCCAAAGAGTACAGTCGTATTGTAAAGCCAAAACAACGCCTTTGATGACCCAACAGCATTAAAATTAATTGTATTACTTAAACTACTTTTGATTGCAGACAGAATTGTACAACAGTGGTATTTGAGCTACAGAGAGTAATTAAACTTTGAAGAAAATTTCAAGCAATATCTTTGTCAAGACAAACTGGATGTAGACAAATGTTTGTATTTGCTGTATTCCCTCTTTCATTTGAAATGGAATGAACAAAATTGTTACTAACATTTGTTGAGTAGTCTGTATCAAATAAAAAATCTAGTTTACTGACTTCATATAGATGTAGCCTTACTGAGCTTTACTGTCAGCTTTTTTTTTTGGAAGGACTTGTGGCCACTACATTACAGACCTTAACTGACCACAGAGCAATTCCATACTTAATTATCTTTGTCTTAGTCTTGTATTTTATTCTCAGATAAATTGAAGAACAGAAAAAGAACTGAAATTTTACAGAGATGAAAAGAGCCTTTAGTGAGATAAAGAAATGCCTCTCTCGATCTGATTTACATGCTTCATTAAATTATAATCAATGGATACAGAAAATCACCTTACTGTGTAGAAGTGTACATAAGCATGTGCACAACATGGTTGCTGTAGTGCTGTGTTCCTGCATGATGTACCATATTGTAATTATTCAGCTCATGTAATTCATGCTATGAATAAGTAAAGAAACGAGCCAGTTAGCTCGAAAAGTAGATGCTATATAGCATACACGGTGATAGCTCACACACTGTTCTCCCAAGCCCAGTAGTGCACAGCACACTGGAATCGTATTTGTTTCTTCTACTCTGGGAAGTAACTTACCTTACATATTATTACGTAGGGTTGATTTAAACGGCTGTTCTTCATTAAAAATGTCATTTAAAAAAGTAAACACGAGTCAGCTCAGGAATCTGAAGTGTCTGGGAATGGTGGTTTTGGCTGCAGCTCATTTGAAAACGCCCATTTGCTTAATGAAGGGGCAGTACTTGGGGGCATAAAGGGGAGCTTCCAACCACTGCATATGTCTGACTAAGGGAAGTCCAAAAGGTGGATTTGGGGGGATTTTCTGCTAAATGAAAGAGATTTCAATATCTTCCTGCTTGAGGGTTTTTGGAGGTTTGTTTTGGTTTGGGGTTTTTTTTTGGTGAAACATCAACATTTCATAGCTTGGACAATTTTCAAATTGGACAATTTCCAAATGTTTCAAATTGTTTCACGCAAAGATGATCTTTTAACATCCTTCTGGGGGAGGAGTTGCTAACATTTTCAAGATTAATCTGCTAAAGTTTCTATTACAATTAAACAAAAATTTCTTTTTAAACTACTATTCCAAACCTTTAGGTATATATTTTGGGGTAATATGGACAATTTTAATGAAATTATAGAAAACTTCATGAAATTCAACAAGGACAAATGCAAACTCCTGCATCTGGAAAGGAATAACCTCTTGCAACAATAACCGCTGGGGACCACCGGCCTGGGGAGCAGCTCTGTGGAAAAGGACGTGAGGGTCTTCATAGACATGAGCCAGCAGTGTGCCCTGGCAGAAAGGTGGCCAGTAGCATGGTGGATGGTATGAACAGCTGCACGGGACCTGCTGATCAAGGGGAGTCATTATCCCCCTTCACTCAGCGCTCATTAGACCACATCTAGAATACTGCATCCAGTTTTAGGAACCCCAGTACAAGAAAAACCCTGATCAACTGGGGTGAGGTCAGCACTCCTGGACCACTAGGATGGTCAGAGGTGGCCAAGGGAAGAGGGAGGACTTGTTCAGCCTGGAGAAGATACGACTTTGGGGGACCTAACATCAACCTTCCTGTAATTATGAGAGGGCTACCAAGAAGGTAGAGGCAGGCTCTTCACAGTGATGTGTGGTGGAAGGGCAAGGGATAACGTGCATAAATGGAAACAAGAGGTTCTGAGTGGGTATAAGCAAAAGCTTTTCAACCATGAGGTTCAAGCAGTCCCCATCCTTGGAAGGCTTCATGACCAGACTGGATAAAAGCCCCAGGTGACTTGATCTGACCTCATTGCTGACCCTGCAGGAGGTTGGATTAGATTGCCTCCTGAGATCCTTTCCAACTTGAATTACTCTATAAGTCTATGATTCCAAAATATAACAAAACATATAAAACTGAAAAATCAGATCATACCAAAAGTATGATCCATTTGAAACTTCCTTTAGATGATCGTGTTAAAAATTTCAATCAGTTCCAAGCTGTCTGAGTCAGATAAATATAAACTGGACTGAGCAAACAGTTCTTTGACACAAACTGTTTAGTCAGTAATGGGTCATGAGTCACAGAGGTTCATATGGGAAACTGTTTTTGTTGATATATTCCCTAAGAAATTAATGTAATTTCTTATTTCCTACTAATCTCATTGACTCATTAATCGGTCCATTACTCTCAGGTTAATGAATGGAGTAAAAGAAGCTCTGCAATCCAGAGCTGGAATTTCAGAGGTGCAGCAGAGAAAGAAAACCAAATGCAGAAAAATGACAAAACAGTGCCTTAACTAGGAACATTTTCTCATGAATATGACAATAGAAAATCGAGTAACTGATAGGTAACAGATGCCTGAAAGCTGTGTTTTCCCCTTGAATTACATCCAATGTTCTTGCTACCATTGGAAGAAGAGATGCAGTCATTTGATGGGAATAGAAAAGCCTTGCATTTGTATGCTGGTCCACAGAAAATCAAATCTGATTCTCTCTTCCAAAGAGTATGACACCCATTCCCTTTATCCACAGCACGTTCTTCGTTTCCTTTCACTGCAAACAGGTGATAAACATCATTCTTATTACACTATAGTGAAGGTAGTGGAAAAGTCCAAAGGGAAGTTAGAGCTAATTACAGGTATCATCATAGTACAGAAATAGAAAAAGTTGAAAAAACATGATAAGCCTTTTCAATTTCAGCAATGAAATCTTAGGCAGGACAAACTTTCCTATAACTCCCAAATCCGTTGCTGATCAGACAATGTAGTAAAATACCTTCTCGTTAAAATGAAAAGCATCAAATAATGGCAGCAGTACTGAACCCGGTAATATATGCTGTCCTGGTTTGAGGATGCCCCGTGGAAAAGTTAGCATTTAAGCACGTGAAAACCCAGTCTTCTTTTGATGTCTTGGTATACTGCTAGCTGAAACTAAGTCTAAGTTCACTTGCATGTGGTGGCAAATCAGGGACAAACACAGAGTGTTTACTTTCTTTCACAACTCACTGAGCAGGCGAGCAAAGATAAATGCCAAATGAAGAGGAAAATGGTAAACATGCAACTAGTGATTTATTTTCGTTCTGTTTGAACCGATTAATGCAAGAAATAATTATCTACAGCTGGGACTTTGGACTTAGCAAGCATGTGGCACATGGCCGCATACATGGTTTTCTATTCATAATTCCTTAGTGCTGGAATATTAGTGGCGGCACACAGGTACTATATATTATAAGTCAGTGATACAGTGAGTAGAAAAATGCCAAGTTCAAGGCAATGCTTGCCTATTCCCTGCATGCTTCCACGTTACCCTGATGGCAGAGAAGAGGCAGAGAGGAATGAAGAGGAATGCTATGATTAACAAACATGTCCCTTTTACCTAATTACTTTGGTCATTCATTTTCCCCACATCCCGTTGATGATGTCTGAGAATTACTATATATGGGGGAAACTCAAGATGACCATCCAAATCTTAGCTGGGCAAACTTTTCTGTAGTTCTTAAATGCTTTATATTGTTCCTTAAGTAGAAGTTTAAAAAAGATACTATTCACATGTCAAGGGCAGGTGTGTTTAATAAGTATATTCCGGCTTTGGACTCACTCAGAATCAAAGGACCAGAAGGAGAAGCAGCAGCAGAACAGAGAACAATGGACAAGGTGCCACCAGACTGCTTTCCAGGTTGGGATCAAGAAAGAGGAATCAGGCCTGACAGTTTCAGAAATAGCTTCTTTGACTCCTAACAGTCTGCAAACCCCAAGTTTAGGTGGGGGTTCAGGTTTTCTCTTACATGATTATCGTTAGCCACAGACACACTTCCATTTTAACATACCTGGTATCTGGGGTATGCAACCCAAATGAGGGTGTGGACCATGTTGACAAGAATTCGACTTATCAAGTTTAGTTTTACCTTCAAACCTTTATATTCTTTCAAGGCACCAACAGCCTTACCTCTCACAATAAACCAGCACGAGGTACCTATGCTGTTCAAACTTTTTTTCTCACATATGCCATGGGGTAAGTGCCTGCGAACATCATTAACAACCACGCCACTCAGCTCTGGCAAGCTGCAGCTGCTGCCCACCCACTGATAAGCGGTGACCGTTGTTTGCAAAGTTTGGCTCCTTACGCTTCCTGCACCACCAGGACCCAGCCAACCCTCTGCAGACACTCCAGTCATCTGGAGCTTCTCTGGACACATCCCTGAGGAGAGGGGCAGAAGCACAAACTGTAAGCACATGCTGTAGAGCTGCTTGGACACCAGCATGGGCTGCCTGGTTCTCCTGCCGCTGAACAGCCGCTGCCGTGACAGACCCTTCGTATGCGTGTCTGCAGGCTAATTATGGACAGAAGTTAGCAAAGGGATTTTGTCAGCAGAGTGCAGTAAGTCAAATACCATTTTCTGTGGCAGGTATTTAATCCAAGATGTGTAATGATAGAGGCCCATCCTGAAGAATATCCAGCTGTTAGAGAAAACGAGTGAGTGATGAGCTGTGAGTTCAGGAATACCTGCTTTACAAGTTGTACTCTGCCCTTCTGCATTAGTGGGCTCAGGTAATGCTGCAAGAGTCTAAATTGCATTGCCAGTGATACTGTCACTGCTCACAAAACATGCAAAACTCCTAGTTTTTTTCCATATTTTCACATTTTACTTACTATTATCTTGAGATTCCATTAATTGACCTTGATATGGCACTTGCTAGGAAGGTGT
The DNA here is from genome assembly GCA_008921705.1 of Burhinus oedicnemus. Classification (NCBI taxonomy): domain Eukaryota; kingdom Metazoa; phylum Chordata; class Aves; order Charadriiformes; family Burhinidae; genus Burhinus; species Burhinus oedicnemus. The sequence goes on along the minus strand of VFFE01007646.1, from coordinate 72,846 downwards.
ATGGACTGAAAGTCAAAATGTTTCTTAATTCATTTATTAGTTTTTCATTGTGCCTTCATTCTTCAGAGCAGGCAAACAGGAATCGTCCATGCAATGGTTCCAGCATAGCCTGTGAGCAAAGCCCCTTAGAACAGCTCGTCTCCATCCTTCAGACAAATCCCAGCAGTAACTGACTTGCAGATCTCCACTTCTGCACTAACATTTTGCCATTTGGTGCAGCTGTGATTAAAGAAATAATTCTTTTTTTTCCCTGTATTTGTAAATTTCTCTGTTGTTCAATGCCATTGCTGAACCAGGGCGTTTTGGGGGTCTTTTTGTCTTTCCTTGTTCATGCTAATCAAAGAAAAACAAACAGCACTCTTTAGAGCTATACACTCTGATCAGATATAAATACACATTGAAGTAGAGTGAAATATATTGTCAAGCAAATAACTGGTCTGCTGCCTACCAAACGCAGTTCCAGTCGCATTGCTCCAGGCATTGCTCCCAGCACCGTTTTTAACAAACAAAGCCCCTTCCTTCACAGGCATTGTCTGGAAGAGCTTAATTAGTCTTTCTGCCTTCCATTCTTCACCAGCAGGTGCATGAACATACACAGAACCAACAAGTTAAGAAGATGAATGCAACTGTTGCAACACCTTGACCAGAAGACTTCCAGGCCAACAGGGTTTGGAAATGGAACCTAAATCTAAGGTTGGCTCTTGCCTGTGTCTGAAGTGGGTAAGAAAGGAAAACAACAAACAACTCTTACTGAAACAACCCTGCTTTCTGCGAGATGAAAACAAGCAAACCTTTCGCAAACACTATGTTCCTCCACATCCACCGATCTTAATTAAATCTCCTACATTTTACAGTTCTGGATGATGAAGTGACACTGAGTTTAGCTAAGAAAAACCCCCAAAAGTTGTATGATCAGTCTGACAATAACTGTCCGAGAATGTTTCTCCTTTCAGTTGCCCAGCTGAATAGAAACAGCCAGTACTAGATAAATCTTCAGGATTCTTACTTGCCTAAACAGCATTTACCAAATGGAAATCATCTGCAAAATGTGGAAGCATGCCTTCTTTGTACTCTTCTTCTTGTGTGTGAGAACTTAGGAAAAAGAAAAAGATTTTAGAAGAAGAACAGGAACAATCGCCAAGCAATGACTGGTTTAAAAAAAAGATCAGGAATTTAGAGCAATTAATTCTTACATGGACATGATATTAAAGCCAAGTAATAAAGGACATTTTATTCCAAACAGTCATTCTTAAATGTCTATGGAAGAAAAGTAAAGCATTTAGTTGTTTACCCCTCAGAGCAGATAATAAAGTTGTGCCTTGTCACACAAATCCATGGAGTGGGTTAATACAGATGAAATAAGCTGTTGGACATTTCCAACTCTCCTAATTGGTGTCTGTAGTATTTATTTAGAGCACCAAGAATAAATACATTTTTATAAGATTAAATTAACACTAATCTTTTTCTAATTATGTATTTGCTGGATAATATACTGCACCTTTGAAAACCTTGTATTTGCTGTTAAACTAAATAACTTCCTACTGCTATCCAGCTGTTACCATAGTGCCCAACACAGGCATTTTCTTTAATGTAGTTAGGACAAAACATTCAAATTGCTTCTTTATTCAGGCAGGAAACACAGTAGGTGACTCAAGACTGCAGTGTGACATACCGTGCCTTTGCAGTCATCATCGCTTTTCCTTCTTTTCAAAATTTTATTTTATCCCAATATTTAGAAAGGTAAATGCCAAGCTCTAGAAATAACAGAAGGAAACAAAAGCTGTCCTACCTTTTAACAAGGGTCTCTGACTCATTTATAGGAAACTTAGGATGCCCATGACACCTTTTCTAGCACATAAAAGCCTCATGAAAAGATGGAGAAAAAAGTATAAAGGCTGTTTTATAGAACTAAAATATAGATCCTACTTTTTAACCTAGGAATTTCTCACAATTCAGCTAACACCAGGTAGTACTAAGAAAGGTGTCCACCACAAAAGCAAGAGTAAGACAAAATTAAATATGATTTTATAGACTAGGAGTGAAGACTACTCTGTATCAATAACATATTAATCTGAAGAGGAATTGCTACATACTTATTTTCAAAATATTTTGCTTTGCCTATGTTAACTTATTAAAATGTATGAGTGTCTATGTTTTAGAGGTTATATATCATGCATCTTTATCAAGTAGAGCATATTTTATATAAATCCTATCACAAAATGCTTTTGATAGTGCTATAGAAATATTGTGGAATCAGACTATTCTCAGAGCAGACACAGATTGCAGCAAGGAAAATTCCAGTTTGACTCAAGCGAAAAACGCTTCAGTGCTCAAAGACCGGAATAGGGAAATCACCTCCTTGAAAGTACTGACAACTCTGTGAGATAAGGCGCTGAGCAACCTGACTGAACTTTTTAGGCCTGCTTCAAGCAGGGCTCTGGAGCAGGTGGCCACCAGAAGTCCCTTCCAGCCTAAAAGTATTCTGTGATTCTGTGACAGTAAAAGCCATAAAAAACGTACATGGCTGATATAAATGTATATATTTTTCTATATAATAGCTAATAGGAAATGTGTAATAGCTAAACTATCTGCAAGAGAATTTCTAAAATATATCTACAATACATTTTAGCCAAGTGCTAAATAACTTCATTTAGGTCCTTTATAAAGATCTATATCTGTTTTTTCCCCCCCTCATATCTATCTTAAACTGTGTCACTAAAGTTAATGGAAAAATGGCAAGCAAATTGAGTCTAGAGCAAATATATCTCTAAACCCCAACTATATTTAATTTGTAATTATATTTTTATATATATGCTTTTCATTCCTTTTTTGTTATGCTGTAGTGTTAAATATGAAATTGGAAATATAAAGTCCTTTGATGATAATTTCTGAGAAAAGACTTCACTTCCTGTGGACTTAGAAGAAAACTGTTTCACTACCTATGCTTATGTAGTATTCTTAATTATTTTTATTAAAAACCTGAAAAGAATAATTTGGAACAGAGAATTGCAATGTGTTGAAAAGTGTAAATAATTCTGGGCTAAAAATCAGTATACTTACGTATGAAAAAATTTTAATATATTAGGACATGACTTTGCAAACCTTTATATAAGAGCAAAAATTTACTCATGTCTAGTCTGTGCAAGTCTCGGCAGATAAAATTACTCATCAACATAAATGTTCCCAAGAATAGGTTCTAAATGGATTGTAAATAACCTACAAAGTATCTACCCCACAAAAGAATAGCAGCATATCAGCGCCCACAGCTAATGCATTTCACTTACTGTAAAAGTTGTACCATTCACCACAATTTCACTATACCATTTAGTTAGTATAAATGAAATGTATAGACAATATAGAAAATGTAGTAATGCTGACTTGGTAAAATTGTTTGACAGTAACTGACCGTACTTTAATCCTAGGCCTAATTATTCCATAATTATTTAAGTATTTAATAAGCTATTTAATTAATAGCCCAACCCCTACAATAACGAAATACTCTTACTGAGTCACTGCTGAATGGTAGATCTGCAACAATTACAGGTTTTCTAAAATTCCTTTCAGTGACATTCACTTTGTGAAGCTTTAGAAACCATGAAACCACTTGAAACTCTCATCCTTTAAAAGCTGTATCACACTTTAATGATATTTTAAGTGCATATATTCTAAGATGCAGATATCCAAATATATTTGTAGGTTTGAAGTTGCAGCTGAGTGCCTATGAGATAAACATGCCAAAACTGGGTAGTTCTGAGAGACCCACCAAAAGCCACGGGAGCCAGGCATCTGACCTACTTCTGCCACATCTTTCTATGGTCCCAACTGCATCTTTAACACCTTTGAAAATCTGCTCTTGTGTCATTAATTCTTGTGGTTGCTAACTAAAATGTGAACGTTACAGAATACCACTTCTTTATTAGGGCTACATGGCACTCTACTGCTGTCACAGACCCAAACCACAGGCATTTGCTGCAAAAACCCACAGACTCTGAAACAGTAAAAATTGGCATTGCACTGTATTGGCATGGTATGAAGTCAACATTTGAAAAAAACATACAGGATCTTTAAAAAAAAGTTCGTAGCTCTGGCCAAGAGAGAAGAAAGACAGTATTTTTAGTGAAATTGCTCTCAATGTTTGTTGAGAGATCTAAGCATTTGCAGAAGCAGTCAGTATTTTGCAAGAAGCTGCAACATAACATTCGTCTCTTCTACAACTGAGTAGCTTGTCCACTTCAAAACCAAATTCAATTATGTAAGCCCATATTTCAGTTTACAATACTTTAATTTGTCTCTATTAGGTTGTTCCATTGATTAATTACAAAATCCAAGTAAAAGAGAAGTTGGAGTTTTGCAATTTATAGTTATGACACAGCCATCGTGTTGTTTGCATTAGCATATGAAGATACAAGCATCCCTGTGTTATAATGAAAAGAAACATAAAGTTGCTATATTGACCTGAAATGACTTTTCCTACTCTTAGAACTCAAAAGCAATGACCTTTATATTGAAGTGATTATCTTCTAACAAGAAACATAGCAAGCAAAAGTACATGCTTCTCACAGATTTGACAGCTATTTTTTATTATTAGGCTATGCTTAATTAGATTTTTAAATTGTTTCTGTCATGTATATTTCTACATTGCATAGGATAGCTCCCTTTATCTTCAGCCTGTTCCAGTCTGTTACCAACATACTTCACAAAAGAAGGGGTTTAGTTTCCTTGAAAAAAATTGGGATCTAACCTTTTGGGCCTGCTATGATTTGATGGCTTTATTCTTCTGTATTTCTCCACGAGTGTCTTTTCATCCTCATCATGAAGGCAAAATTTCACATGCTCGCATTCAGACCTTGCATAGCTCTGCGCCTACATAAATCCTTGTTCCAAATACCTTTTGCTAGCTTCTTGCTTTCTGTTTATGCATCTCTTAGGCTTATCTTCCAAATACACCTATTGCACGCTCTTGTAATACCTTCTCACGTTATTCCTTAGGCTTGCAATTCTGTGCCTCTTACCATTCACACATCTGTTTTAAATACATTGATTTCACAAAACTTTTAAAAATAACCCATCATAATTAGGCACTTTTAAACTGAGCTTATCTTTTATCACACTGCATAGTATACGCCTGAAATGTAGTCTGTGTCTAATTTAAAATCTAAGTACTTGAGACAGAGAATCTGTCTCCTCCTTTATTACTTGTGTCACTGCAGAGCTTAGGGGCTGAAATGGGTCCCTCTGCAGTAGGGTGGTGCACATACAGATCAAGAACAGCAGCATTCTCTGTAGTACGCAGCTTGCACAGGGACTGGCTGTGAAGAGTAATTAAAACAATACCATTCCCTCTCTCAGTCGGCAGTTACATGGATCTGCTGAAATTCTACAGACTTTCTGATCAGGGCTATTTTCAAAGTAGAACGCCTTTACACAAAGTGCTTGCAAGCTGCATGTTTTGTTAAAAGTGGAGAACACAGCATGCAGCAGAGAAACCACAGCAGTGCTAGCACTGAAACAAGCACGAACGCACTTAGGCCTCATCTTTTTATTTCTTTTCTTTTATTTCAAATTCTCGGTTTTCTTCAGTTTCATCATATTTGTGAAATGATTTACACTTCAATAGAGGAGGAAGCATGTGCAAGACTGAGAAGGCAGATGAAATAAAGACTTCTTGACAGGCAAGAGGAATTTCTAGAAAGACTAAAAACACGTGTTGCCTGACCAAATGAAGTATTTCTTAATTCATACGTCCTGATTAGCAACTGAAGGAAATTAAGAACAGCTTGGAGAGACTTACGGAGATGAATAACTTGTAATAAGATGGGCACATGTATTAGGGATGATAATCTGAAGATGACATCCTTATAGTTGTCATAAGTGTTTATATCCACAATCAAGAGGATGTATCATCTGCAAAAAGATCAAGTTTCAAACATAGTGCAATGCATCACTGATACTCTGAATTTCTATTGGAGGCTGTAATAGAATAAATAAAGCTATATCATCAACTAAAGAAATGGGTACTTCAGGTTTAGGGTTCAATACTGTATCTTATTTCATAAAAAATTACCTCACAGAGATGCTACATGGTGTGACCATGTTAAAAATGTCCAAGAAAGGTTAACATATAGTAGGAGACAGTTTAGAATTTTCATAATAATTTTTACATAAAACCTTATTTTACTATTTTTATTAAAGAATTTATGGAATTTACTAAATGTACTAACTTAGTGAATTTAATAAATAACATAATTTATTAAAATAATACTAACTTCTCAGGGGGTAATGAAAAATGTTTTAATTTTCAAAATATTACCTAAATCGCAACTGAAAAACTAATTTGGTAACTTATTGGTAAAAATGTTGTGACCAAAGATGAAGAAAATCTGCTTTTTATTTTGAAAGGTAAAACCTCTTCATCTTGCAACACGGTTCACAAGAGATGCTGAACTAGTTCATCATCATGGACAGGGGTCACAGAATCACAGAATCATAGAATCCTCTAGGTTGGAAGGGACCTTTAAGATCTCTGAATTTTGAACAACTAGGCTTGTATTTTTTGCACTTCCAGATATTTAGAACAACTCAACATGTGTGTGCACACCCCCCTGCCATGCACTGTTTGGTTTAATGCTTTCCAAATATGCAGAACTTGAATAACAAATAAAATACCATGAGGGAATAGTTGAGGGACACCTGCGCATGACGTTCTGAAAAGCATCCCATTTTCTTCATTTCTATTGAATTCCTTTTTTCAAATTCTGGTTTGGTGTGTTAGCTCTCCGTTGGTCAGCCAGTCGAGCATCGGCTCTGCTGCTTGGCGGCGGTTGCTGGCACATCCGTACGCAGCTACGCACTCCTAACACACCGCCTGCCTTCGGGTTGCTGTGAATTAGGAGCCAAAGTTGCTTCCATGGGAAAGCAACATCCGAAAAGCGTTTTGTGTCTTTTCAGCTTTGCTTTATTAGCAGGGTGGTGGCTCAAGAGAGGAGAGGCCTGCGCTGCCCGCGAGCTCCCGCCCTGCCATGGCGTCCCCTCAGCCAGGGGGCTGCTCGCAGCCCGCGCTTCCCCGGGGGGGTTTTGGGCAACAGCGATGCCAAGCGCCACAGGGGTTTGGGAAAGAGCAGGGCTTTTTTCCCATTAAAGAATCTGCTTTTTTTTCCCAAAAAACTCTTGCTGCTTTCAAACGGTGATGCTGGGATCTGAATTGTGAGGCCAACATTTGAAAAGGAACGGTCTTTAGCTGTTCTTAGTGGTCAGCGTTCTTCTAATGGATTGAAATATGACTCATGGAGGATGTTTCGTGTCACACACACATTAAACACCTCTAACACACTCAAGCTACCTCAGTGCGTTTCCTCAACTACGTTTTATATTTGTAAAAAAACCCTGCTTGCAGTGTTTTTACAAATTTGGTGAAGCGAGCTGCATGAGGAGATCACACCCGGCTCTACGCTCAATCTTCCATTATAAATTACGAGCAGGTTCCCCCAGCCCACACGAGTTTTAACCCGCGTGGCTGGGCTGACCCCCACCGCCCTGGGGCGATCCCGCCGGCTGGTGGCCCGCGGGCCAGCGCTGGCAGCCGGGCCCTGAGGGGGCGAGGGCCGGGCCCGCCGGGAGGGCGGGGCTAAGGCGCGCGGGCTACTGCGCAGGCGCGGGGGACGGGCGCGCGCCGTCTCCCAGGGTACGGCGCGTCCGCGTCCCGTCGTGCCTCGCGGGCCGTTGCGTCCCCTCTGACCCGGCGCCGTTGCTCCACCATCCGGGCTCTCGGCGCCACACGGGGAAGATGGCGGCGTTGCTCCCTGCCGAGTGGATAAAGAACTGGGAGAAAGGGGGCAAGAACGAGTTGTGAGTGCGGGGTCTTGACGCGGGAAGGCGATGGGGCGCTGCAGGCCGCCGGCCTGCGGGAGGGAGAGCGGGCCTGGGCCTCAGCGGCCGAGGGAGGCTGGTGGGGGGGCGGCGAAGAGGTGGGAGCGGGCGGGGAGGACGTCGCTCGGGGCTGCGTCCTTGCTGCTGCGGCTTAGGGACGAAACTCTGGTCGGGCGGAGGGGCCAGGCCGCCTTCCTGTCCGGCTCGGCCTCCCTTGTGCGTTGGTAACGACCTCCGCCGAAACCCGGCCCCGGTAGCTGGGCCTAGCTCTCCTGGCGTCCGTTGCCCGCGCCCCGAGCGCCCCCTTCCTGCCTCTGGGTCAGGTTTAACGGCTGTCGGGCTCCTCTTTAGCCGCCCCCCCGGCGTAATATGGGGCTCGAAGCCGCCTTGCTTCGCTGGCTCCTCGGTGTTGACCTCTCTGGCAGAGGTTTCAGGCCCCGTTCCCACCTTTCTGCCTGTTTCGAGGTGACTAGCACTGTATTCTTTGATTCAGGCAAGGTAGGATCAGTGAGTCGTTCTTATTCATCCTACAAGATAACCTTTGTGTGCTGAGGGGTCTGGTTGCAGCTTCCCAAATCAGTCCAGGTGTGCTAGGAGCTTTCCTTTTCAGGGCCTTCTGTGTATCTGTTTTAAGCAATCTTAGCTTGGCAGGTTCACTGACTGTGCTGCCTGGTGTGTTTCAGGAGTGCATCAGTTCAGGTGCTTATTCGCCAGTTTGTCCATTTCATGTTGCTATGTTAGCTTAGACAAGGGTGTCCTGTGTACTAGCTGTGTGTTTTTAAATGCTCTCATTTTAATTCTTCCATGCATTTCTGGGTTTTGTTGTAGCTAAAAAAACCCTACAGTTTCAAGTGTGGGTGTTAGGGGGATCATTTTGAGAAATGCTTCTTGATATTCACTCTTTTTGTTATTGTCTTTTGCTCATATATTTTAAAGGGTTGTGCAGCCATGATCTTCCCAGTGCATGAAGAAAAAAGTAGCAGGGTAGAGAGAGGACGTAGAGGCTACCTGCACAAAACACCATTCTCCCTAAACCCTCCATTTTGTAGTGAAGGGCCCCCCTTTATAATCATGTCATTTTTGGCTTTGAATGGTGCTAGAACCATTATCACATTAGCATGTAGGTTTAACATCTTTTGATGCAAATGGTACAAGGCAAATGAAAATCTCTTCTGTACCTGCATTTCCAACAATAATAAGTGTTCAGGAGCCCCTAGACAATGCTGAGGTTTGCATTGGCTTTTTAATGTCCTGCTTAAGATTTTTTATGGAAATAGCTGAATTTGCATCCAGCATGGCAGTATTTATGCAATAAGCATAGAAACCTTTTTATTAAACTTCGGTGTTTAGACACTTTGTGTACATAAAAAAGAATGAAGTTTATAAATGTATACTGGTAGTGCTCAGAAATACACAAATGACTATAGTAAAACAGATCACATAACGTTATATACATGTAGATGCACTTGCTAGCTTTTCTGTAATGGTTAAGTGATTTTTGCTGAAGTAGTCACACATGAGTATGGTTTTTGTAACTTGCCCTGTTATGATCACTGAAGTTGTATGGAGTTTGCACGAGGACAGAAATTTCATAGTTGATCATGTAATGGCAACTGCATTGTTTATATTGAATTCTCAGAACTTTTAACTGTGTAGGAGGAGGCAAGTTAGCTAAGTTTTTGACCATGATAAAACCTTTTGTGATTCTCCCTTCCCTCTAGAGCAGTATGTCTTAACCATGATGGGAAGAAAGTGTTAATCTGCTGTGGGACCAATAAAACAAAACGATAGGCTAAATTCCTGGTTTTGTGGCATTTACACCTCATTTGGAATACTGCTTAAATGCAGTTCCAGGCATGATTTAAGGAGTAGGTTGCAGAAGAAGCTATACATTTTAAAAGAAATGTGATTGTGTCCAGTAAACAGTTGTCAGTTTTTGCAGTGATAGCTTTATAAGCATGTGGAATGTGTATGAACTTACTTTCTAGGAGCAGAAGAACGTATCTGTAGCCAATATCTAGAGAACGTTTTAGGAAACTAACTTTTTTAGGGGAATCTTCAAGGTGTAACTTTGCATTCCTTTTTCCAAAGCTTCCTATTTCCTGTTTTACTGGAGGAAAATAAAATTATGATGCTCTCTTTCCAAAGTGAAACACAAATATTTTTAGACGTTATTTCAAGTGAAAGGGGAATAAATGTAATGATACTTCTTATTTTTATTGAGTTATTTATCTAAGACAAATATGCCCAGAAATATAAATTAGGTCTAGGCCACAATTCCTGCTTCAGGGTTTGTGGTTCAAAATTAAGACAATGCATTACACTGATAAACAAATGAGAAAAGTGGGGAGGGGATACTCCAAAAGGACAGAACTGACAATTCTAGCAAATACAGGATTTGCAAAAACTTTACAAGTTGGGTGTGGTGGTGGGTTTTTTTGGTGGGTGGTTTGTTTGGGGTTTTTTATTTGCTTGTTTGTTTTTTTTGTTACACTCTGTGGAAGCTGGGTCAAATAAAGCCCACACATGAAGTCAGAGAACATTCATCCTGGTATGGAGGGGTTTGTTTTGTTTTTAAACACAGTGGTGGGCTTATTTACAGAGAGACAAATACCAACTTTGTTGGAAAGTGAGGATTACAGGGAAAGAAAAAAAAAAAACCCTCATAATTAGCAGAAATAAAAGATTAGGTTTTATGGGGAAAAAAAAATTTATTTGCAGGAGCATGAAATGGTTGACAGCTGACAAGATCAGCCCAAGACAGTATTTTAGCAGTTACTAGTTACCTAAATAAAACCACAATTTTGTGTTTTGACGGAATATGAAACTATTGAGAGAAGTAAATGTTTTGGGTTTATTTGGCATTTCAGCTTCTACTGTGATTAATAATGGATGCTTAAGATGATCGCTGTATGTTTTCTTATGTAAGATTGAGTGATATGGTGGTGGTCTGCCTATGCTTGAAAACATACAGGACTTGTAATATTGCTTTACTCTGTGGGAGATACTGTTACTGGGGTGGGGGGGGAGGGGAAAAAAAAATAATAAAAAGTTTGATTGTTTTGTAAAGAAAACAAAATATATGGATGTTTTAAAGAAATCCAGTAAGGAAATCAGTTTTAATCTGACTGATAATTTGCTGTGAAAAATAATGAACTTTATTTTTGCTATTCTGATCAGTTTGTTATAACAGAAGGTAAGGTACCCAGAAGGTAAGGATTTTGTACATGTGGTAGAGTGTCATAATGTTAATTAGTAAGGCAGCATCATAGAGCTTATGTAGTAGTGACCATTCACTTCCTAGAAGTTGTTCAGAGACCTTGTTCAAAACTGTACGTGCTTTGAATTTAATTAATCCAGCTACTAATGTGTAATAATATCTAATACAAATACATAAATGTCCATCATGTGGGAGTTTCAAGTGTTCTTAGCTGCCAGAACAATAAATTAGTCAGGATGTGGTCATCTTACCTGTCATTTTCTATTTTGTTCAGACCCTTCTCTGTCTAAATATAATTTATTAAATTACGTGGATTTGTTTTGTTACTGCCAGATACTGTGGAGAGATTGAGTTGGAATCTGTGTGACTGCTTATTATGCTGATCAGTCTATGCTCCTTTTAGACCTACTTGTATGTACTTACACTGTCCTTTGTAGTGAAATTGTATTGTTTTGTGTAGTGTCTTCCACAGTAAGATGCTGGTCTATGACTGTAGCCCATATGGACACTTGTAATATGCATACAATGGCAAGCACTTACTATTGGACTGATGCTTTACCTTGTTTTGTGATAAACACATCGAGGACCCTTTAGTGGGGAAGTAGGGCTTTAATAATGTATTTGGCTGGCAGTTTATGCAATGTGTTAAGCCTCGAGATAAACTGAAGCAGCTTAACATTCTGTGAACGTGAAATTTTGAGACTCGATCTTTCAGGCACTCCCAGCATGTTTGTTACTTCACTTGCACAAGTATTACAGTGTTGAGTTAAAGGGCCGAGACTCAGAAAACGGAGTTTAGTTGTAATTTTGCCATCCTGAATGGAAAATGCAATTGATTGTGCTTTATCTCAACTAGAGAACTACGCAGATCAGTTAAATTATGCATATACTTAAATGTTTGCAGGCACATGCAGTTTGTGATAATTACTGCCTTATACTGTGTGTAGGAGTGCGATTGAGGCTATAGGACGTTGCGTATGAATTGGGAAGCTTAGGTTCAGTCACTGGCTCTTCTGTGCAAACTTGTTTGATAGGCGCTCAACACGGCTTCAGAATTTGTTGTTTAAGCAAAGCTACTCCATCTTTAGTCCAAAACAAATTTAATTTTGAAACTTTAGTTTTTAGAAGTGATTCTATGATTTATTTTTTAAAATTATTTTTACTTTCTAGGTTATCCTATTTTTTAATTGTATCTTACATGTATTACACAGCTTTATCTTTGGATGAAGGGATATAGGTTTTAGAAGAGTAAGCTTGCAGCAATGAACTACAAGATTAGAGTAATAAAAGTTTCAAACAAACTCTTAACAGACAACAGACAGTTTGGGTCTGTTGAACTGAAAAGTGGACCTGATAAACAATGCCCAGGACAATGGAAATGTAAGTGAGAAAATACTGTTGTGGCTTTCTTCTGAGTTGAGTAATTGTACTAATATTGACATTTTTATACTTGTGAACATGCAAGCATTTTTATTTTAATTTATGATGCACTTAGTTGAGACTAGATGAACTAATCTTACAGCTTGTTGGTACTGGAAGGGAGGGTTTCTGCCTTGTCTTCATTCACCAGGGCTCTCTTCACTCTGGTGCTTATTTGACCTCCTGGTAAGCTGCTTCAGCTTGCAAAGTTGGCAGAAGACTTGTTTTTGATGAGTTTTCTGCCAGGTTTGTCAGTTTAACTGATTTAACTGATCTGAGGGCTAGGACTGTGTGGCCAGGAAGGGAAGAAGTATTGGTGAATGTGTCCGTTTCTGCAGCAGCAAGCCATTTAATCAGCACAGCTGTACTGCCTGACAGCACCCTCAGAAAAGGTCATCTTCATCTGGAGTTAGTTCCTGTATGAAAGAATGTAAGCACAATTATTAATTTAGATGCAAAGAGTAATACCAGCATCTTCTTTTCTACTACCAAAATTTTTCCATGTAGATTTTCACAAAAATAAATGTTTACTTTTTTTTTCCAATTTAATTCGGGGGTTTTTAATTACAAATATAAAGCAAGTTATTTTACAGACTGATCTTAAGTAGGGTTTCTTGTTATATTGATCAAACAGATTTGTGTCTTAAAGTAAGGTGAAGTTGATAGTACTATTTTGGTATCGCTGAAAAGGGAATTGGAAGAGGTTAAAACTCTTATTTTGTATTAAGATGTACTTAAGTGAACTCTTCACTCCAAGCAGCCAGGGTTGTTGCTCCTGTAACCTGGTTGATGATACCACCTTATGACATAGGGTTCAAAGTGTGCATCTCAGAAGAAAATTTTTTGGAATCAGATGTTTCACTTTATTCTTGTTTGTATACAGAGCTTAGAAATGAGTGTTTATAGGGTAACTTCTTTAGGGAGGAGTAGTAATTAAAATTTAAGAAAATCTGACTTACATCAAATTGATACACTCTTTGGGGACAGCTGGTACAAAAAAAAATAAATCTATTGTTTCTTTAAAAAAAAGTGCACTTACCATTCATGAAAAATAAAATAAATTACCTAGTCCCCTGTTTTCCTGTCTCTGTTCTGGTTATTTCCAAATATATTATATTCTCTTCAATAGCATTTAGAACATCTTAGCCATACCTTTGCTTTTTGCTGAGCATGCACGTTTCCACTGATTACGTTATATGTGAAACTGCCCTTTTTCCAGCTGTCTTTAAAGGGTACATGTACCCTGTATTTGCTAATTATAATCCTTTGATTGCTGGAACAGCTGTTTAGTGCTGCTAGAGAGGTAGTAATCCATATAGGATGCAAATAAAATGAGTAACGGATTGCTACAGAATCCTTCTTTAGTGTTTATGGTTCGTGTTAAGCCTCTAATAATTGTACATACCTGCCTTATTTGAGAACATGCTTGAAAATTGCTCCCACAGGAAATGGTAGTCTTGCTATCTTGTAAGAATATGATGTAGCTCTGATACTGTCTTCAGTTTCTGCATGTGAAAGGTTTTTTGATTAAAAATATGTGAAACTTTTCAAAACTTGCAAGTGTGAAGAAAGTTCTTAAGATATTCATTGATGTCTGTTATAATATAGGTAAATTGCTACATTTTTTAAAATACTGTGGCTTTTAAATGTGAAACTGCTTTTGAACCCTCATGCTGGGCTGACCAGAGTGGAGAGGAAAATCCTTGTCGCTTGCAACCGTGTCCATTTCTAAGCCATCAGTGTAGTGGAGAAGTCTGCTCTCTAAGCATTTATTTTTTAACACACAGAACTATTGTTTTATTTCATAGAACAGTCTGTACAGTATTTAATGTAATTTTTACATATGGCTAATTTGGTGGAGGGAGCCCCAGGAGTGGCTAAAGACAATGTAACAAGACAGGTCTCTGCATCCTATAGTGGAATCTCTCACGGACTAGAATAGATAAAATTGTGTGTCGCCATTGATAAAACATTGCATCAGGAAATCATGCACATAGTTTAAAATTTTTTACAAGCCAGAGTTTGAAAACGATCATAGTCATAATATTTCTATGAGAAGCATTTCCTCATTGGTTAACAACAGTAGGTTAATGCTAGCACTTCCATGCTTCCTTTCAGATACTGAAATTACCTAGTGTTATCACTTTTCTGTGTGTGAGCATGTGTAATGTTAGGAAGAAATGTTTAAGTATATCATATATATGTGTATGAGATCTATTGGGAGTCTTGTATTTCTTTGCCATGTAACTTGTGTGAATTAGTGTTTAGTCTATGAAAATTAAAATGTAGTCAGCCATTTAAATTGCCAAATTTAAAGTTATTTTAGCCAGAACAACAACAAAAGAAGAGTCCCAAAACATTTGTGTGCGTATGCTAAAATCTAACTATTTTTGTTTCTTGAATTTTTAAAACATTTCTTTTATTTCAGTGTGCAGCTATGCCGTGCTCTCAGTGAAAACAAAAGCCATGATAATATGGGTTTCAGAGGTAAGTTGTGTGGGGGTTTGGTTGTTTTTAATTCAATAAAAAGAAACCTGGAAAAAGTCGATCGTGGTACCTCTGCATGTATCTGCTTAGAACATTCATATACAGTCACCATTAATGTGTGCTAAAGGTTACTACTACAAATAGGGCAATACAAAGATCCACAACTAGGTTTGTCTTCAGCTGTCCAGCTAAGAGATTTCTTAGACAGTAGTAGGTGTTGGCGAGGTAGTCCATTATTTGGTCTGTGCTGTAGAAAATGGAATTCCATTTTGCAAACTCAACATACAACTAGATTTTACTCTAAAAGTTAAACATATGAACACTAATGTATGCAAGTGTATACTGCAGAAAGTAATTTTTACAACAGTACCTGAGTTACAGACTTTCTCCTTTGCTAGTGAAAAACACTGCTGTCTTTAAGTTTTAAATTCTCACTTTAAGAAATCTTTGGTGTTTAAAGAAAAATTAAATTTTGGGTTGCTTTGCAGAATCTGTTTAAGAAAAGCTTCCATATTATGAAGACCACAAATGTGCTATGCTGTTTAGATGATGTTTTGGGTTCTTGCTAAAATAGTCATAATGGGCAATTGTAACAGCAGAAAAGATAAACCAAAATATTTCAATGTAAATTAGAAGTAATATTACTAAGTAAGAAGAATTTGTTGTTCAACAAAGCAAAATCACTGTTCCCAAAGTTTTTGATGAAAGGCCACGAGACTGGTTGTCTTTTCTAGACAGAGGCTGGCAATTTCTGTGTGCTGTTTTCTTCATCTTTGCTGTCAGGACCTAAAAGATACAGTGGGAATGACTAGATAGATACATGTAGTGGCTGTATTGGAGGAGTTAATAGACAGTAGAAATAGTTGAAGTCCTTCTGGTGATAGAAAACACCCTGAAAATAATCTGTAGTGAGGTACAGAGATGCTGACTGCTAAGAATTTGAGTCATGTGACCTGGATCCAGTTCTGGAAACTGCACTGGCACTTGCGTTTCTGCCTTTTAGTTCCAGAAAGACACTTAATGAAGTCCAATATACCACAAGCTTATGGAGACAGGTCAGATTTGGTGGTGTACCCGTATAACAAGTTCTCCGCAATGTGAGGAGCCACTTGCAGAGGCATGTCTTGTGGCTGGTTTGGGTTCATCGTAAATTATTAAATTGGGTACTGCACCAAACTGTCCTCTGGAATTGGTCTTCAAAGTCGTAGAGTTATGTTTTACATAGAATTCATGTCTAAACCAATCCTGCTATATTCAGGTCTTTAGCAATTAGTGTTCTTTGTCAAAAGCACTGTGATAGGTAAATTTAACCTGTCCATTTAATAAAATAAATAAATCTGCTTTTAATGAGGCTACAGTGTTCTGCAGTCACCAAGTTATTGAGTAGTTGGATTAAGTCATTAAGATTTATAACTTGTATACCCCTTGCAAATATTGTTTATTGAGCAAACCACATGGTACAAGCGCAAACTGAAAGCATAGGGTTTTATTTTTCGTATACTAAAAAGTATAGCAACATTGTGTTGCATTATTTAAGAACAATTCCTAACAAGTTTACCATAGCTGTTTTGCAACCACCATGTTTAACATTGCAAGATTTTTCTCAGATGCAGTACCTCTGTTCAGTGTTTCAGCTTAATATAAGCTTTTGCAAAACAGCATTCTTCGGTTATGGGAGACTTTCCTTAAAAAAAAAATAAAAAAAAAAAAAATCCTTGTTAAGCATTTTTTCTCCAATTAAATTTTACTGTCTCCTAGAGAAATGGTTTTTGAAAGCATGTCTGTGATGAGATATGATTAAGAAAAAGTACTGTAATGTTTTCTATTGTATGAATATGTATAATGTGCTATTTATGTGAATTATAAGTTAAAGATGTCTTTGTTAAACCAACTGCCAAGACTCAAGCTGTCATGTGCAGGACTGTAGTTCTTCATCCCATTTTACTGTTACTCCATAAACCCTCTAAGGAAAGTGGATCATCTTTTCCTGTCCCCCTGTGTGAAGTCTTAGATGTTGATGCTCAAATATAATCTATCAGCAGTAATAAAGTAATCCCCCTCATTGGTATGAGAAGCATATCCTCTTTACTTGCAGGGTGTCTGAGGTCTACAGCATTATTGTAAACATTGCTTTAAAAGTTAGACCAAGGATTACCTAGTATGTTCCTTAATCATCTGGTTTCTTTCAGCAGATATCCAACAGGCTTTGTATGAGCTTGCATACCATGTTGTCAGAGGAAACTTAAAGCATGATCAAGCTTCTAATGTTCTCGGTGATGTCATAGTAAGTATATATTTGTAATAATTGCATACTTACTGAATTTTTAGTTTTTTATAGAAGTCCAAATGACAATCAAGCAGGATAATATTCAACAGAATTTTTTTTCCATGTCTAAAAAGTCATTCTCGTCAAGCCCTTTTTCTTCATTTGTGTGGACTTTAAATATATGTAGTTTGTCAGGGTTTCATTTTTTCCCCTACTTGTTGTGGTAAGGAATAGATATATTAATTTTAGCATAAATTAAAAATGAAATATTTTTTTAAGGGCATGTGAAAACTGAAGTTTTTAATAAATGCTAAAAATAGATTTCACTTGCTTATGCAGCATGTCTGTAATGCCACCTACTGGTTTTTATAGTTTACATCTTTCTTACAGTGTAACAATGTGCTTGTCTGCCATTTTACTATTGAGATGTCTAAATCCCATCACTGCCTTTAAAGTAATGCATTAGACTGACTTTTTGTTTGAAAAAGATTTTTCCTAAAATACTTTGAATAACTAGAGAAAGTAGGGAAAAGAGTATTTTCCTCTAAACTTCTAAGGCTACCAAACGTTGGTGTTTCTAAAAAAAAACCAAAAAAAAAA
>VFFE01007646.1:548-54968 GCA_008921705.1 Burhinus oedicnemus | reverse complement strand
ACCACCACCTGGAAAAAGAACCATTTAAAAATCCTCTAAAAATGATTTCTTACTCCTTGTAAGTTCTTAGATTGCTGTTTTGACATGTATAGAACGTTAAGAAAAAATACATTTTGCAGTCATTATTCTAGGATAACCTTAGCTTTTTAAACTTCTGCATTGGGTGAGAGAGAAGTCAAGGCTGACTTGCTGTTCAGGTAGCATGTGATAATGTTTGATCTTTAGTTACTGTAGGAAATTGTAATTTGTTTGGTGCCCGAGAAAGTATAGTTTACTGTACGGGCTGGTGCTGCTCTTCAGACAGGGAGTTCCATTGTGCTAGAAAGCTGGAGGTAGTAACCAGTGGGTTTTGTCCCTGGCCACTAGATACTCGTTTAAATGACATTAAAATGTTTTTTTGTTTTTTTGTTTTTTTTGGTTTTTTTTTTGTTACATATCAATAATTAGTACAGCATTTGTTAGATTAGTCAATAATTGAGCCTCTTAATTATTAATCAATCTGAATTATTATTATCATTAGTAATAATAATATGCATTATTAATTAATCTGAACTTTATAATGAAGTGTTGTTTTATGTAATGGAATAAGAATTTTCCAAGTGTACATATTGGAATTTCTGTATTCACTAAGTGTGATCTTTTTCCTTTTTAGGAATTTCGAGAAGACATGCCTTCCATCCTAGCTGATGTATTCTGCATATTAGGTAAGTTGGATTCCCTTTGTTTCAGCATTGCAACAGATTTGGAGAAGTATGTGCTTTGTGTGTTTGCCTGTTCACTTCTTCAGGAAATTTCATTAAATATGTAAAGCATCACTTCTTTTTACAAAATACGTGTTGATTTTTCCTCAATGTATCTGTATCTCAGTTGTTAACATCTTTTCATTCTGCTTTGTTCTGTTGTAGTTTCCAGAAGTTTACCTATTAAAGGCAGTGGAAATTGATCTGCCAAGAATAGTTACAGGAACTAGCTTGTAAGAATGTTGGATGTTAGCTAATGGAATCAGCAATGTAGTGTTGTTATCATTCTTACAAGTATTTTAAATAAAAGTTGACTTACTGGTAGGTAGATCCTCTGTTCTCAGAATGTGTTCTGTAAATATTTTTATTTGTACAGTCCCTGCTAGTGAAATGGAGCTTGTACTAATTGTCCAGAAATCTAAAGGCAAATGACATCGTTTGCCAAGTTACTGTCTGCTAGCTCAGCAGGATTTAGAGATGTGTACTTCTTATTCTGGTAATAACTTCTGCATTTTTATGTTGTAATGTTGATCCAAACCTGTTGCTGTCATGTTTTTAGCATTTTAATCCTGTATACTTTTTTCCAGATCATAGTTTTAGCTGCTTGCACTTTCTATCTTGTTCTACGTCTCTGTTTTTTCAACAATTTTTTGGCAAATTCTTTTGACAGTCTGCTCATCACAGATCCTGGTTTGTTCTGTATACTGAAGGAGCGTGGCATCTTCTGTGCTGTGGCTGCTTGTGCAGAGATGCATCTAATTAAGTTTGCATATGCATCCCTGGTTTTGTAACATCTAAATGATCAATTTTTACTGTTTTATTCATAATGTTTCATTCTGTGTACTTTATAATCTTTTTGTGATAATTAGTCTTATAATGCAGTATTATACTGATACCCTTTTGTCTTTTAAGGTGGATTAGAAAACTTAGATGAGTTGCTTCTTGAACTACTTGAATAACTGAAGCTAGTGTATCTGTCTGCCCTTTTTTTTTTGTTATTTTTCTTCTTCCCTTCAAATTAGCATGTCACCAAATGCCATGCCTCCACTAGTAGCAGAGAAATAGTATGGCTAAGGAGCTAGATTTCAAACTCTAGGACAAAGGACATTTGACAATTTCTTGCTTGTTTTTAATGAGTTTCCTCTTAACACTTTTTTTCCCTCTAACCAGTATGTGCTGCTGTCAGGATATTTTTTTGTAATGTTGTCATCTTATCGTTAATGTGTTTCAGTATATAAGAATTTTGATTTATCCACTCATCCACTTTCCCTGGACTAATGCTTTTCTGCAGATTCTTCTTTGGCTGAGAGGCTTGGCTGCTAGGGTTCAGACTGATCTGGCAAGTCTGTTGCCTCCGCTCCCGCTCTGCTACATCATTGGTTTTCTGTCTGTTTGGGGGCTTCTTTCTCAGACTTTAGTTGTTGACGGTTTTTCTGTGGGTATATGTGGGGGTGTTTTTGTGTGTGTGGTTTGGTGTTTTTTGGTTTTGTTTTTTTTTTTGGTCATGTCTGCCTTGCATTCTTTTGAGTTTTTTGCTCTGTTTGCCGTTCCTCGCTTCCTGTAATGATGTGTCTTTTTAAACTACTCTAGACAGGTGTGCTTCCTTAGCCATTGTTTTATGGCCTGTCTTCCCACAGGAGTGAATTTATAAATTGCATTCAGTAGTTGGCAATGCAAAAGAAAAGAATGGAAATACAGAATCATAGCTAGTAAAAGACTGCAGACCAGGCAGTAAATGTTAGTTAATCTGAAGACACAGGGAAAGAGATTAGAACATTACATTAAGACTAGGGTCACACAGTTCTCAGCGATTTGTATTTCTCTCCTTTCGTGCTTATTATTGATTCTTAATGCTTGCCATAAAGCTTACTGAAACAGAGAGAAAAGCAAGAAAAATTATTGTGGCATTTCTCTGGTTTCACGTTTTCATGACATTTGTGGATGTTTGAGAACTGTCATCAAAATACTATGTGGACCTCAAGGTGGATGAGTAGGTGGAAAGTGGCAAGAGGCTAGCATGTTAAAAACAAGCTGCTTTGCATTGTGTTGTCATTAGCACTTATCGAAATAGTTACAAAAAGAAGAAACTCAAATTTCACAAGTAATAATTCCTTTTTTCCTGTTTTTCCATCTTCTTTTATACTAGATATTGAAACAAGTTGTTTAGAAGAAAAAAATAAGAGGGATCATTTTACCCAACTGGTATTAGCCTGTTTGGTAAGTCACACTTAGTCTTTTGGTAAAAGTCTATGCCAAAATTTGACAAGAAAAATCAGTTTTGAAGCTTGTTTGTTGTTTTAACAAATTCCCAAATAATTAAAAAAATGCATCTTCAAAGCGTTGTGGTAGACTAATACAGTGTAGTTGTCCCTTGAATTCTTCGAAGAGTTTTGAGAGAACTTAAATTTTTACTCCTGTCAGTTCAATGGAAATTTTGCTTCTGAAATATGTTTTGAGTTGGACTTCTGCTTTATGCAACCTCCTGTGTCTTTAGAAGTGGCATTCCTAACCACATGGAATAAGCTTGATTTGTAGGAAAAATCAGCATATGGAAATAAGGCTTTTCTCCCAGAATATGAGAGAGGATGGGTATAAGCTTTGTAAATACGCAGTTCTTGGTGGTAATATCCCTAGATGCTATGCAATGTATACTTTGTAACCAGCAATTAGACTCTAGGGCTTGTTTCTTCAAAGTGCTCTTGTATGTAAAATCTACCACTGTAAAATTCCAATTTCAGTTAAATAGCTTCTCAGTTTTGTCCACTTCTATGTTTGAAGCAGAATGCATTTAGTGTCATAGTATATGGTGATATTTGAACCTTTTTTTTTTACAGGCAGAATGCATATGTAGCCTAAAGTAATAATCAGATGGTTTCTAGGTCTTTGTAATTGACAAATTTTTTGTATGTTTTTGGTGTTTTTCAGTATCTTGTGTCTGACACTGTCCTGAAGGAGCGTTTAGATCCAGAGACACTGGAGTCATTAGGACTTATCAAGCAGTCTCAACAGTTCAATCAGAAATCTGTTAAAATAAAGACAAAACTATTGTAAGTTTTGGGGCAAGGGTTTTTGGGGAGTGGGTGGCGAGGGGCAATGGTAATTAGTCTGGTAACAATGTTTTCTAACAGTGTATAATTTTTTAAATAGAATACTTAATTTTCTTTAGGAAATGTTTTATTGCACTTTAACTTGTCGTTGACAAGAGCCTCATTAGCCCTCTGTTTTCAAACTTTTGAGAAATGTAAGATCTTTTTTAATGTCACCTATTGCTATGGCTTTTGCTACAGTGATTCCGTATGTGCAGATTAAATACTTCAATATTTAATTTTATTTTTGACAAAAGTGAATTTATAAAGTTTAAGAAAATTAGTTCCTACTGTTGCATCAGTTAAGCATAGGCATTTGTTTTCATAAATAAGCAAATGTAGTTATGTTAGTTTTGGCAACACAGGATATATTTTTGTGGTGTACACTTGGCTTTTGTCTCTGTATCCAATGTTTCAGTCTCAATCTCAAAGAACACCACTTGAAACTAGAATAGGTCCTTAAGCACAGACTGTTACACAATTCTCCAACATAGTGTGTAAGAACAAGCTTTACTGTTAAGTGTAAACATAATCTTGCTTTTAAATGGTCTGCATTTGAAATAGGAGCTGGATTTGTTTGGAGAATGCTCGCTACCTTGCAGATATTCACTGTACTGCATTCTATAATTTTTGCAATAGCTCAAGTAAATTACAAATTCTTAATGTGTTCAAAATTAGCATTTTGTATAACAAAATATTGTTAAAAGCATAAATAAGCTTCACTGTGGACATGTGTTACACAATAGTGTGTAATTTCTGTTTATTTGCAGTTATAAGCAACAGAAGTTTAATTTGTTAAGAGAGGAGAATGAAGGTTATGCAAAGCTCATTGCAGAACTTGGGCAAGACTTATCTGGAAATATCACTAGTGATTTAATCCTTGAAAATATCAAATCTTTAATAGGTAAGGAGTTTGTTTAAGGAATGTGGGCACTGGTTTTCCTACATGGTCTTATAACTACAGAGAGTGACTTTAGACTACTGTTTGTGATCATCTGTGGATCAAATAATATTCATGCAGGTGTGTAGTGTGATAGTAACATGTATTGGTAGATCACCATCAATAGAATTATGACACTTGGAAGTTCCTGGTTTTGTGGCCAAATTAATTTTGGGAATGTTACATAGTTAATTTGGATTCTGATTTTACGGTACAGCCTCAAATATGCGTACTGTGATTTTCATTCATTTTGGCAGTGTTTTTTGAGGATGCACTTGTCATCTCTTAGCAGGCAGATTGGAGTGTAAAAAGCAATGCATTTTGCTATTTTAAGGTACTCAATTCAATGCATGAATATTCTCCTAGTCTTAAAGAAGTTGAACAAGTGATTCCTTACGAAGAGAAATGAGAAGTAGTAAATGTTCTTCCTTTATCTAGTTCTGTTTGTGATTTGTCCAAATTTCAGAGTTGAGTCTTTGCAAGAGTGTCACAATTGAAGTGCAGAATACACTAAAACCAGGAAATACCTGTAATTCCCCATGTTTTAAATCTGTAATGCCCCTATTTGAATAAAAAGTTTTAGACAAAATATAGATGTTTGTCCCAGTGCCTGTTTCATATGGTACTGGTGTGGTAATGGTCAAAAGGCTATGCTGTTTTATAAAAGATAATTTTTCATCTGTCACAGAATTTTGCCTGGGGCTATCAAATCCTTGTAGTAATACTACTTGTTTTGTAAAGGAGCTAGAGAAGATGATGGTTTTGCTCGTTATTGCAGTAAAAAATACATGCTCAGTTTGAGAGATTTTATAACAAACATTTTTCTGTCTTCTGGAATTTTAGGAATTGCAAATAGACTTCCTATAAATTGTCAGTTCTTTTAAAGTACTGACTTGCAGTAGGTCATGGTGTAGTGGAAATGCCTTTTGGGAAGGAAAGACTGATGCGACTATGTGTCTGCATAGTGGATGTGCCTGGATAAAACTTCTCATGGCACAATGAAGAAAATACTTTAGATGTGGATTCTTTTGATAAGTAATATTTCTCTCGAGCATGTTTCCTGGAGTTTTGGTGGAAAAGTTTATATAGTAGAATACAGGTATGATTACAGCATTGGCTTAAGCTGATGTATATCCTTGCTCTTGCTCCCCTTAAAATAAACAAACCGTTTTCCCTAGTGCTAGCAATAATACTGAATTGACAGGACAGTACAACCAGGTGGATCAGGGTCTAGCGCAAACCAGAACAATTTTTGGGGTGTAAAACAATTTCTAGTTGGCTGATTTGTGTGACTGCATGAATATGTGTGCCAGCACAAGGGGAGCAGAAGCAGCCCATGCCTTTTGCTGGCACTGTGGTATTAGTGAGATTAGGTTTTTACTTATTAAATGTTTGCCTTAAAATGGTAATTTCTAGTCTTTCTCTAATCTGAGTTGAAAGTCCTGTTTAGCATCTTTGCCTAGTTCAGTATTCAACGTAAGTCAAAATGATCAATGCTGTATTTACGGATGATCCAGATTATTTTGCTGTAGATAAATCCAGGCTCAATTTTAACTGAGAAGAACTAGCTTTAAAAGCTAATGCATTTGTGATTTAGTAACAGAATGAAGATAAAAAGTAGCGATGTTAAGCTTTTCTACTCTGTTCTTCTCCACTAGGATGTTTTAACCTTGATCCTAACAGAGTTTTGGATATTATCCTGGAAGTCTATGAGTGCAGGCCTGAGTACGATGACTTCTTTGTACCACTGATAGAGTCTTACATGTACATGTGTGAACCTCAAACTCTATGCCATATCCTTGGGTTCAAATTCAAATTTTATCAGGTAATGTATTTCCATTCTTAATTTTTGCTTTTTGATGGTTGGTTGTACTCAGTATTGAACTGCGGTCAGTGTTAACAGATTTTTGCTGCAGGTTTTTTACATAAAAATTAATTTCTAAATTGTAAAATTCTAGTATTAAAGGCAATAATTTAATGATTTGGGTGGAAGTCTCTAATGTATTTTAGAGGAGAATGCTTGGCATTTGCCGAAACAGATAGCTCAAAACAATCCTGATACCTTCCATTTGAACTGCTATCATTATATAAGGACTGGCATTAGAGAAGAGATTGTACCTTATGAACAGAAGACTTTGTCCCCAGGATTGAAAAGTATATTTGCAAGGGAGTCTTGGTTGATATTTGGTAAAATATTCAAGGGTTTTTTTTAAACGTATGGTTACGAATTGCATACAAGCACCGTAAGTGTGAAGATAATTGAATGTTTTTGTTTCTGAAAATTCTGATTGTGTATTGCAGTTAAGTCTAGTGGCTTTGGAGTAATAGCAGTGAAATAACATGGTAACAAGGAGTGTGGGTTAATGTGTTTCCTCTGAACTTTGAGTACTTTCTTTTCTGTTTCGTGACCTGCAGCGGTCTGTTTCCTTTTCTCTTAAATTTGCAATCTTGTCTTTTTTAGGATCCAAGTGGTGAGACACCTTCCTCCTTATACAGAGTTGCTGCTGTCCTTTTGCAACATAATCTCATAGATTTGGAAGATCTTTATGTTCATGTAAGTGACAGCGCTATTTTGTCAAATACCAAAACTAAGAAAATTCTAAAAAGCCAGGTATTTTACCCTATTCCTAAAGCTTCAAATTGAGGACATACTGTGTAGTACTTGTATACGCATGTGTTTATGTCTTTTTAAAATTTCCAGCTCTTTCTAATGCCACATATTCAAATAAACACACACTGAAATATGAATGCTGTAACACTTTCTTTGAATTATCTGTGTATCGTCCTCTGGATTGTTTACCTCCTGCCTGAAGAGGAAATAGGACGTAAATGCCTGAATATACATTAAATGCCCAAGTAACCTTCCTTAAGAACTCGACACTTTGAGTGTTTTGCTTTACAAGATCAATTTTTGAAAAAAAACTGGTAGGACAGTCAACTCATAGCATTCTTTGTTTAGTTTAATAGTAGGATTTTTTTTAAACACTTACGTATTCCTGAATAGGCCTTTCATTCCATCTACAAGAATTCTGACCATTTGTTAGGTTGAAAGAGGGAAAATGGAGTTACATGTTCAGATTTAATTGAAGAGACTTATCCTCTCCAGTCTGACAGTCTTATCAACCAACCAACATACCAGTTTGGCAGATGGTAAACAGAATGTTGCAGTTATAAAAATAATTTTACATTATACACCAATTTTTAAATTTCAGAATATCCCTAGATATTTTAAGACTCTTAACTCTTCCTCTGAAATCACGGAAATGAGCTCTCATTACAGCTATGGAAGCTTTGGAATGTAGTCCTGCCATTAATTTGTGTGGCAGTTAATAGCATTAGTCACAGTCTGACTTGTCAATAACTGCCTCTGGTTTCATAGGAGTATTTTAGCTAAAAATGTGTTGGGTGGAGCAAGAGTAGGAGTGCATGTCTCGATAATCGGTGTGGAGGGAGGAATGCATGATAATAATGCTAGTTTGTTAAGGAATGTTTGTAAGCTCAGACTCATAATTACAGTGTGCTGTGCAATCTCAACTTAGAGCTGTATAGGTATGGGCATGCTTTCTGACATTCTCGCAGCCAGAATGGTTTCTGCATTCATTTATACTGTTCAGCTTTGTCATCGTGGTTTGGGCTGGACGAGCCACTGAATGAATGACAGGTCCTCTCTTTGTCCCCTCTCCCCTTCAGAGAGGAGAAAAATGAGAGAGAGACTTATGAGTTGAAAAGAAACTAAACTACTTTAATGAAATATTATTATTAATAATGAAAAGATAATATTAATAAGTCTCACTTGTAATCTACTTTCATTTCAGAATATCTCTTGCCAGTCTATCTGTCTCTGCATGTTTGGGATGGCATTTTTTTTCCTCTCTTCAGGCTTAATTTAACTTGCTATGGGAGTTTCAAGAAGATAATTAGCGTGTAGGTGTTGAGTCTTAAGTGGTATATATTGTGCGGCTCCTATACAATAGCAGCTGTCAGGATTATCATTCATATCAAGAATGTTCTTCCCCCCTCTGCCCCCTGCTCCCCTTCCAAGCCTGTAAGAACTGTGTTCTATTTGTGTGTATATACACACAGCCATATATAATATGTATTGCATCCGGACAATGTGATTTACCTCTTGAAATTCCACGCTAGGTATTTCTTGGTGAATCTTAGTAGGTTACTTGTGTTTTCAAACAAGGAAAGTGTAGCTCTTTAAAGCTTCTACCCTTTCAAGTGGGATTCTTTGTTTCCCAAATTTCTATGAAATTGAGGAATTCTATTATCTTTAATCTGAAGAAGATGCTGCTTAGTCTTTCGTTCTTCTACTGTCAGTTTAGGAGGAGAAAAAACAGTAAAAATCTTCACTTGTTAAAAACAATAGAAGAAAAGATTACTGTATCAAAGAGGTCATGACCCTACAGTAAGTTTTGATTACTTGCAGTTAAATTTTGAGCATGATTTTAGGAATCACATTGAAGTTTGGTTTTGTCAGAAAAGGAGCTTTTCTTCTGTCTCACAACTTGACCTTTTAATTTTCGAGTGTAGGGTTATCTTCCTCACCTTGATGGTTCTCAAGTACAAGACTCTGCTGAGGTTTTATCGTACTAGGTATCTCTTAATATAAGATGGTTTTTAAGGAACAGATGTTACATGTGTTTAACACACATTACTGATAAATAGGAAATTTGGTAAGCTTTAAATGGTATTCCTTTAAAATAAAGTGCAATCAAAATGTGTATCTAAGTAGGTTAACTGGTTTTCCTTGGTGGTGATTTTTTTCTTCTTTAGATGAGCAAGTGAAAATCTATGCTTTTGGATATTGACTTTGTTTTAAGGCACTGAATTTTGTAAGTGTTATCAAGTATGTGCGTAATTCTCACTGTATAGCTACAGCTGAATGGTAAATTGGAGAGGGGAAGGGGAGCTTATACAACCAACAGTTGTGGGGAAGTAGAACAGTATTATTTCTCATGAGTCCTTCCTTGATTTCAGAATAGTCTGTTAATAGTATATTTCCTGGTTGGGATGATGGTAGCAAGGAAAAGAATCTTCAAGGGCGTAAGTTTATCTGCTTAGTAACAAGGAAGGAGGAAGTTCTGCTTTGAGCTCAAGTGATCAAAAGTAGCAATAGGTCACTTTAATTTTCAGATACAATGTTTGTTCTGTTTTTTTTTTTTTTAGCTTCTTCCAGGGGATAATGCCATTATTGAGGAGCACAAGAGAGAGATAGTGGAAGCTAAGCAAATTGTCAGAAAACTTACAATGGTTGTCTTATCCTCTGAAAAGACTGAGGAAAAGGAGAAGGAAAAAGAAAAAGAGGAGGAGAAAACTGAAAAGGTATGTGTGTGAATAGTTTCCTTTCCAAGAAAATTATTTTACATTATTTTAAACTAAACATAGTATATATTGTGAGAACACTTTTATATTTATTTGAAACAGACAGGTACGTACTTCTTGGAAGGCTTGTGTCTATCCTCTGATTGCACTTGCATTATGTTGAATGTGCAAAAATGCATGGTTTGAGGATTGTTCTGGATTTCTGTAGGTTTAATGTTCTTGGTTCAAGGGCTAATTAATTTCTCTCCTCCTTTTTTGTTGTATCAGCTCCACTAAGTATGTTCCAGCATTCATGTACTTCACAATTTTTAACTGTGTTTTCTAGGACCTGTGATATTATAATCCTAGTTGATGCCTTAAAAATAAGGACATCAGTAAGAGTTCATTCCTTACTTCTCCCAATTAAGAATTGGGACATAAAGAATTGTCCAACTTATGAATGCTGGTATAATTATCCTGCATTGTAGAAAAATGTTTTAATTGAGCATTTTTAATTGTAACTGTCTGCTGTGCTTTCCATTACATTTGTATCTTTGTAGGTGTAAATGTATACTCTTTATTTAAGGTGCTACTATGTCATGTATTGTTCATGTTGCCCTAGGTCTAATTTGTTTCAGTGTGTCCAAGCATTACTTTAAAAACAAAGTTATTTAATCTCTTAGAGCCTTTCTGTTGTAATCTTCATTTGAGTGTCTAAGTACTGCTCAAACATCTTGTTTAAAACAAAAGCTTGATATTTGGATTTTATAAGTGGAGTGCTGCAGAGCGGGGGGGGTCCATCACTTGTGACAGCTTCTGTTCTTAATTTTCTGTATCCTGGATTCATTATATCAATGTGCCTTGTCTACTTATTCGTATTTGTTCTACCTCACCTTGATTCCGTACAGCTCTGACCTTTCTTTTTGCTTCCCTTTTTCTTGCCTAGCTTGAATAAATCTGATTTCACTTTCTTCTTTCAAGCAGCTGACATAGTCACTGCTCTCTGGCTCTAAACTGCAGCCATATCTGCTGCTTAAACTGATCCCTTTCACTAGCTTTAAGTTTCTGACCTCCCTCCCACTCGTTATTTCAATATCCCCTTTGATTATACCACATTGCTTTGGTCCACCTTCTCTGCAGTCAGATGAGGCTGCCCGATACTCACTTAAGTGTGCATGTCACCGTGTTTTAATGGAAAACTGAACTCTCAATGGGACATGGGGAGCGTATATACTGCTAGTAACGTCAGAAGACTTAAGACGGTTTTTATGGCTAAGCTTTAGAATTAAGAAGTAGGGAATTTTAAGCTCTAGCAGAAACTGCAGAATTTTTCTGAAAGATTACAATGACAAATGAAGTCTGAGCCTGTGTGATGGGAACATGGAGAGCTATACTTAAAAACAATTTCTGTGACTGCACTGTTTTGCAATGCATGCTGTTACTTGAAAAGCTTGTTTCTGTGTTAGTATTTTTGTCTGTGATTAGCTGTGCAATTAATAGCAATTAGTAGAGTTACTACATGTGGAAGCTGTTGACAGTCTAAACTTGAGTACTTTGTGTGTTAAAACTGCCTACTGGATATGGTTTTTGATACGGTGCCATGGAATAAATGTCTGGATAAGGAAAATAGTGTTTAATGATTACTTTCCTACACACAACACAAAGGATTCTTAAATGCTTGCAGTGTTCTTAAAATGTCATGTAAAGAAATAAGCTGCAATAGATTGCGACATTTTGAAAAGTATATGATCAGACATATGTCAGACAATTTCATAAACTTTTGCTTTTAACTTTAACTTTTTTCTTTGATCCAGATGTTAGATTCTACGTGGACTGGCTTTTTACTGCTTTTGAAGTGTGCTTATTGTCTAGCTGAATTTTATTTAACATATTTTTTTATTACATAGTTGTAATCCACAGAAAAAACTGAGTATTACAGCTGCATACTGCTTAAGGAGAAACATTAAGAAGACTTTATGAATACACTTTTTCACTGTTTGTTATCTTGCAGCCTCCTGATAATCAGAAGCTTGGTTTACTAGAAGCTTTATTAAAAATTGGTGATTGGCAGCATGCACAAAGTATTATGGATCAGATGCCTCCATTTTATGCTACTTCACACAAGCCTATTGCAATTGCCCTTTGCCAGCTTGTGCATGTGACAATTGAACCTTTGTACCGCAGGTAAAGTTAAAAGTAAAATTCTGTTGCTACTTAGGGGAAAACTACTATTTACTTATACTATGAATTCAATAATAAGCCTAACTGTATTGATACATTTCTAAAACTTTCGGTTCTGTTTCATGTGAAATGCTGCACATCTTATTTTTCAGAGTTGGTGTACCTAAAGGAGCTAAAGGGTCACCTATTTCTTCTTTGCCAAACAAAAGAGCACCAAAACAAGCAGATAGCTTTGAGGACTTGAGAAAGGAAGTGTTCAACATGCTTTGTTACCTTGGTCCTCATCTCTCCCATGATCCCATTTTATTCGCAAAAGTGGTGCGGCTTGGAAAAGCGTTTATGAAAGAGGTTGGTATGACAGAACAGCTTGTCAAAACTTGAAAAATACCAGTTCTGTTGATGTCAAAAAATGCTCAAGTCTTACTAATTGTGTATATATTGAAATACTGAAACATAAAAAATTTCTTTGACTAAGGACAAATTTGCAGAATCTTATTCTAATTCTTGATCATTTTTGTGTTCAATAAATGTAGCATTTTTATGAACAGCTTAAGGCACTTTAAGTTTATGACCAGGAATATTTAGCAATAACTAGTTTCTCATTATGGACTTCATATTTTAAAACATTTTCTGTGTATGGATATTTTTTTAAAAACACAGACATATGGTACTAATTGCGTTGGAAGCTTTTACATTATTGAAGTGGCAGCATAGACAATGGGGAATAATAACCTAATACACGTGCAGTACTTAAAATAGTACTTTCTGTTCCATCTGTTAGGTTACTTGGGAAGTAGGGGATGTTGCATCTTTGTAATTAGTGCGATGTGCCCCTGTTCCTCCAGTTAAAATGCTGCTATTCCTGAACTTGTGTCAGTGACAAATCTCTGGATGCCACTAAGAATGAGTTCAATGTGGATATCTAAAACACCCTATAAAGCCTCAAGTAGCCACTTTTAGAAATAAAATAGCCTCTTGATGTTTGTTGTTGTCTTTTGATTGTATCTTTACCACATGTATATTGAAGGATTGGTAGTATGATGTGTTTTAAAAGGCTGCAGGTTGAATTTATATTCTGAATACATTCCAAAGGAGTTCAGTAGTTCAGACTGAGGCTAGTGATTTCTTTTGCTAATTTTCTGGCAATTTGCTGTTTGACTAGCAGTTCTTGTTTTATTTTCAAGTCAACAATAGAGGGTTTTAAATCTTTTTTTTTTAAATAGCAGCTCACAGGAACTTCGGAATTGTTAGTTTTTGAAATAATTTTTAAAATTATTGTTATTGAAAACAAACAAACACCACCCACCACCCCCCAACTTAAGTATTTGTGTTACCTAGCTTTTTATTTTAACTTCCAACCAGAAGTTGGAGAGGTGGTTTGATCTGAATGGTACTGGAGGGGAGTTTGTTTTATAACTTTTTTTTCTTGAAAGTATTTTTTGTTTCAACTACAGCTAACAAATATTGGAATGTTCAAAGTTTATGTACCACCCGAGGGGAAGCTTTCATGTCCATCTGTACTTTATAATGCAGAGCTAAGAACACAGATATTTCTTGGGATTGAAGACATTTTTATCTAACTTAACAGACTTTTGGCAAGAGAGTTTGCTCTCATCAGGTTCCAGGATGCAATGACAGGGTGACAGAAGCTACACTTTGGATTTCACGTAGTCTTTGTAATAAAATCTTGCTAACTTCAAGCATTTCCATCTTCCCCTACTTCTGTATCTTTGTAGGAGGTATAACTTCTCAGCATCTTCTCATCCAGAATGATAAGGTTTCCCAATGGTTAATACTCTTGCTTTATAGCATCCTTATTTCTTGCTGGCCTTGAGAAGATTGATATTTGAGTGATACACGATGTTGCACTGACACTGTGGTTAATTTGGAATTTTAATTTCAAGAGAGTAATTAATTTTACTGCTGTAAGCAGAGTATTAGGACTACTTTGTAATTAAGTTCAAGTACCAAAGGTTTGTAAGAAAGCCCTTGTTTCTTTGTAGATACATACAGTAGAATGGAGACTACTTGGTTATAGGGACCTCTCATCTAGTTTTACTGTAAATATATGAATATAATAGTTTAATGTGTTTCTGACAAGAATGAGCAACATTTTAGCTATTTGCTCTAGGTTGGAACTATGAAGAAATTCGTCAGTGACAGAGTGGTTAAGGTAACATAGGGAAAGTTATTTTTAATGCACTATTGCCATCAGCATGTTCTAGTTATGAAGCTACATTTAACACACAGTAGAAATACTTATAACTGGAGGTGATTTGACTGTAAGTTAACCCATACGGTAGTTTAAAAGTTAGACTACTAACATTGCACTGCAGCTTTCATGCTCAAGTGTACCTTTAAAATAATTGTGCATTTACTGGTGTGATAGCTTAATATGCTTTTCATGATGAGTGGAACAAGAGGAGAGAAAAGAAAGTAATTTAATAATGAAGACTAAAAGCTTAAGAAGATATTGTTGTGAGAGAAAGATGGGGAAAGTAATCTGTGGCTGTTAAAGATTGGGTTGAAAGTCCTGGGTTTTTTTGTAGGTAGAAGGTGAATGCTTAGGGCACTTTTTTTCCCTTGCTCTGGTAAGAAAATCCAGTATTTCATATATAACAATAAGTTTCCTTGATATTGTAGTTATTACCTCTTTTTGAATGAAAGTGTATAAAGCCCCTATGTAAGTAATGCATTTCATGTATGCATTTGAATTTCTGTTAAAAAAATATTTTAATGCTGACAGATCTGGAAAATTAAACATTTACTAGGCATGTGGCCCTTCAGGTTTATGCTTTTGCTGATGTAGCCTTGTTCTGAAACTGTTACGTTAATTATGCTACAATTAACATGATTGTCTTTGTTACAGTTTCAGTCTGATGGAAGCAAACAGGAAGATAAAGAGAAAATGGTGAGTTTATTTTGGAGGAAGGTGTTTTTATGCGAGGTAGTAACTGAGACCAAATTTTTAATAACTGTAGAACTTCTTTCTCTGTAGAATTTTATGCTTTAATGAGTGTACAGTATAGACTTGTCTTGATTTTTATAGGCAAGTCTGAGCCAGTCACAGGTGGGGGGATTTTTGTATTCCTGCCCTTTCTTTTCTTTTTTTTTCTTTCTCCTGCATTCCTTATACCTAAACTTGTTCTTTTAGTCAAGTGCATTCTACTTCTTATTTGCTCAGAATCAGCTGGAATACCTCCAGCTATTTATTCTATAAATACACTTTTCATGGTGGCATCTTGTATCTTAAAGAATTTATTGGGGAAGAGCACAGAGAAAAGGAGAAATTAGAAGCAGTGGAGGTGTTTAATAGTACAATGGCTAATTTATTTCTTTATAAATTTTCTAACTTATTGAATTAACCAAGATTTGGTCACAATGAAACCCAAGTGTCCTGTTGAGATCTAATTTATAAAAACAAGTTGGTTTTAGTTTGTTGTTTTTTTAAATCAACAAGTAAGTTTTCAATAAGTTTGTGCAGTTTTCATTGTTACTTATTACTTCTGTTTCTCACTTGTCATGATTTCCTGACTTCCTCAAATCATTGCAGAGAAAATTAGTCTCTTCTGTTTTGGTTTTTTTTCCCCCTGCTATTGTTACTCTAACATAGCTCAGTGGGAAAGAGAAATGTTTAAGAAATGAGGAGGATAGGATACTGAAAACATGCAAGTTGGTACTGTGCCTTGGGAACACGTATAATGCCTATAGGTTTTAATCTGGAATTTTGGAAATGGAAGTAGTGGCAAGGAACACCTTAATACATTGAAACAGTTGCCAAAATCTATTTTGTCCTGTTGCACTTCGTGTGAATCCACAGTATATCTGTTTTTCAATGATTTATTTGATTTGAAAATATGAGTGCAACTTGCTGAAAACTTCAGTGGCTTTGCTCAAATATCTTATACTGTCACTATTTTATTTGCCTGTATACATGGTCCATAAATTATCTAATAAAAAATTTATGATGGGAGATATTTTTAAGTTCTCTTTAGATTTCTTTGGTTTTGTTTAGGAAGTCTTAATCTTGTGGCAAACTTGTATTTGATCAGTTTGACAAGATGTGTAATTTGTGCGTATCTGCATCGTATGTGTAGCATTGCTTCCGATGTACTTACTTGATGGTCACTTTGAGTTTTTTGTCTTTATCTCAGGAGTTACTGTTTAGCTGTTTGTTGAGTATTACCGATCAAGTCTTACTTCCGTCTCTCTCTTTGATGGACTGCAATGCATGCATGTCTGAGGAATTATGGGGAATGTTCAAAACTTTTCCATACCAGTACCGGTGAGTAGAATAATTTGTTTCCATTCTTTGGAAGTGGTCTTTTGAATTGTCAGTACTAAAAATAGTTTTCCTTTATAATCTTTCAAGGTACCGTCTTTATGGACAATGGAAGAATGAAACATACAATAGTCATCCACTTCTAGTGAAAGTTAAAGCTCAAACCATAGACCGAGCCAAATATATCATGAAGTAAGTTGTCTAATTCCATAAATAATTATCAGCTGTGATACGATCAATGTATTGTATGTCACCAACTGAAGAAAAAAACTTTGACAAATACATTCCCTTTCTGATGACTCAATAATTTCACTGATAATCCTTGTTCATGAAGTATTTAATGTACTGCGATTGAAAACTGTCAAATAACTAAGTATACAGACAACTTTTTTCACCAACAAGAGTATTTCATCTCTGAAAAACGTCCCCTTAAATTACTTAAAACCTTTTCTATGGGTATGCTGTTGTTTGATAAATTGCTTTGCTTGTGGAAATGTCAGAGTGCAACATACTTTCTCTAGGTATGGAGACTCTTTAATCCAAAGAGTCTCAAAAATTTTGTTACAGTTTCTGTAGGTTTGAAAGTAGGGCAGTAAGTTGAATTGAATGGAATAATTCATTCTTATATTCATGCGAACTCAACAATTTCGTATTTACCTCAGATTTAACGTCTCTGACATCATTGCTAGGGATTTGGGTTCTTCATTTGTTGTTTCCAAAAGCAAATGCTATGGTTTTATAATGTGGGTAATTAGAACCTTTCTACATAGACAAGACAGAATAATTGTTACTGGGTAAAAAGACTTTGGGCTTGCAGCTGTGAGAGCTAGAAACAATGATTTTGATTCTTTTCTGACTTGCTGCATAGCTAACACAGACCGTAAAACTTTGTCCCTTGTCTGGATTGTACAGTGGATTTCAATTGTGCAGATGAGCCACAGTGTTGTCGGTTGAGGTTGCTATGTGTACAATTTACTTTTGCGTACCGACTTCAGGGTTCACGTTAAGCTCGTATCTTCAGTAGGGAATGCTGTGGAAGTGTAACACAATGAAATTAATACTGTTTTTCAATGACGAGAATGCAACAAATGCAAAACGACTTATCTGTAGCTAAATTAAATTTGTGGGAGAGATGAACAGCATCACATGCTATTCTATATGTGGTATAGGTACCACTGTGTCCTGGTTTGCAAATGCAAAGTGCTCGAAGTTGAAACTAGAATACAGTCTTAGAGTGATATAGGGACAACTGGTTTGTTTGTACTGTCTGCACGTAGAAATTTCAGGTTCCCAGAGAAGTAATATTTCTATGCTTAGATTTCTGAAAAATGTATCTGCTAGTGACAATTTAATCTCTACAACTAATAAGGATGTTTCTTCACTGGAACTAACCTGCTGTTTTAGTGTTCTTTTAGCTTGTCTGCTGCAATAAAATGTGTTCTCTTTTACAGGCGTTTAACTAAGGAAAATGTGAAACCCTCTGGAAGACAAATTGGGAAGCTCAGCCACAGCAATCCTACAATTTTATTTGATTATGTATGTAGTTACATGTATTTGAATAGTATTTCATCCGAACAATAGATATTGAAGTATAGGAAGGGACCTGCTCTCTTAGTTGGAGGGTAGTTCTAATTGCATTATTTTTTACTTTTGATGCAAATTTTAAAATATGGTGATTTGCTAGTGCGCAGGTCTGAGATATTAACTATGGCAATAGCTCTTGAGTAGCCACAACTGCACAGAAAATTACATCAATTTATTTATAGGAGTAAAGTATTTAATTTGAGATAGCTGAGATGAGTCTCGGAGGTACAGGGATGTGCTGATCAGGTTATGCAGAGTGCAAATTCATGTTAGGCTGCTCTGGGCAGTTGTATATGTCTGCGATGAAGACAAATAAGGGTCATTTAGAAGAAAACATAGAGCTTCAAAGTCTGAATTACACCTATGAAGTTGAGGTGGATTTTTAAGTTTACTTGGTGCTACAGAATGCTTGAAGTGTGGAAGTATTTTGATGGACCTCCACCTTGTTCAGAAACTGTAGTTATTGACCTACCAGTTTTTAACTTTTAGTTGAAGAAGTTAGTACTGCAATACACACACATGTGCATGCGTCACGTACCAGAGAGAACATTCTAGAATTTGATTAACGCAGTTTACTTCCATTTTTTCATGACCTAGGTTCATTTTTAATAGTCTTTTATTATTATAAGTAGCAACAGAAACTCTTACAGCTAAGGTTTAGGATTCTTGAGAAATCTTAGGGAAAAAAATGACTGAAATGTTTTCACAATTTTATTTTCTGGTAATTGAAAAGAAAAATAATTATACAGAATTTTTCTTACATGTTAGAGACATGCTTCACTGATATCTAAGGTACTAGATAACTTCATGAGATTGCCTGTTACTTTGAAAGTGGTTTAGGACATTCTGAAAAACTAATTCCAAAAGATGTTTTGTGTAGGTTTTGAAGGCAGACATTGTTTAAACAGTTTAGGTTTATTACGTGAAAGATAAGGAAGACTGTTCCTGTTCAGCTGAATGTCTTTTGTAACTTTCAGATTTTATCACAAATACAAAAATACGATAACTTAATAACTCCGGTTGTTGATTCACTGAAATACCTCACTTCGCTGAACTACGATGTCTTGGCATGTATCCTTTTATGTAAATCAGTATGTCTAGTTACTGATGAAGTTGCAGTTGTAGGCAGATTAGATCTGTTGTCTGTGAGTGAATATTATCTTCTACTGTTTTCTATTCTTGCTGCTTTGCTGCGAATTTTAGTGAAGTTTGCAAGTACCTTTGCACTCTTAGTGGGGTACAGAACCCTCTCTATTCATTCTTTCACACTATGAAAATTATACTTTATTTTTAAGAGGTTTGTTTTTTACTACTTTCACTCTGTTCTTGAAGGCACAGTGATCCTGTAAATAGTGAGGGAAATGCCACTTTAAGTTACCATTTCTTTCATGATTTTATCTTTTTATACCATAACTATTAGTGGATGCCCTATATCATGCTTGCTGTACTTGCATATCATGTTCATATATTACAAGTTGTGGAGCTGGAAGAACAGGCCTGTGTAACTTTTGTTTTTATAAATTGAGGAAAAATATTCTCTTTAACACCACTAAAGACTGTATCATTGAAGCTCTGGCAAACCCCGAGAAGGAGAGAATGAAGCATGATGACACTACAATCTCAAGCTGGCTGCAGAGTTAGTGTTCTTGTTTTACTTACTAAATTAATGTTTAAAATGCTTCACCTCCCCTATGATTTACCACACTACTGATCATTATGATCAATATTTCACTTGGCTCTACCAGCTAATTTTTTTAAACAAAACAGAGAGCTGGCAGGTTTAATCAGTAGGAAAATATTTTTTTCTTTGTATTACAAAAATACATATTGCTAACACTTCACATGTACTTTGTTAATACTTATTTAATGTATAGTATTTCATGAGGTGCAGTCACAGCTGTTTCTACTTGCTTTAGGTCTGGCTAGCTTTTGTGGTGCAGTTTTCCGAAAATACCCAATTGAACTTGCTGGTCTACTTCAATATGTAGCCAACCAACTGAAAGCTGGGAAAAGGCAAGTCTTGCACAACTGATCTTTATAAACTCAATTTTAATGATGTATTATTTGGCTGTTTGCTGATACATGGGCGCTCAATGTAGTAGTTACTCCAGTAGTGGTAAAACTCCATTCATAATACCAGGAAGGCTAAGCAATTTCAATAGCAGAAAGAATAGTAGTCTCTTTAATATGTTATTTTTCTTCTAATTGTATAGCTGTGACATATTATTTTTGAAGTACTGATTTTTCGTCTGTAACTTACTTCAATACAGTTTTCTTAACAACTAACCAGACGGGGAAAAACCCCTGCTGGTCTGTAACATTTTCATAGAAATTATTTTGTTATTTGAAAAAAAAGTACCTGTGATATAAAATGGTGTGACTGTTATGGTTTTAGGTTTTTTTTTCTCATAATCTCTTTTCTGCAGTGATGGCTCATAACATTTTAATATTATTTTAAACACTTCAATTTACTTAATGGCACTTGAATTGCTTCTTGATACATCAGTGTTAATTATAACTCAAAAATTTTTTAAACAAGGTTTGCAGTTTGAATCTTCCTTTTGTGCTTCCATCGTCATCACTTAGTATTATTGTTTCATTTATTTATTTCATTTTAATGTGTTATTTTTATCACATAGGTGAGTATCAACTTTTTTCTATTATGAATCCCCATATGCTTACTGAAAGACAGCTTACCAGTGGAGATAATGCAGCATGTTATTTTAGGGTATTTATGTTGAGAAATCTAGTTTTTCCCTTCCCTGCAATGCAGACACTCAGTTTCATGTGCTCCCTTGTCCCCAATTTGTTTTATATTCTGATGATGGTACAATCACATTGAGCTACAGAGGAAGGGTAAGTAAAGTTTCTTGTCTTTCTCCAGAATTAAGTATTAAGACTCCAAGTATTTGGGGAAAAAAATCTAATTATTTTTTATATTCAGTTTAGTATTGGAATCTTAGAAATAACATGGATTTACCACTATGATCAGTTCCATAGGACTGGAGTATTCAAGTATTTGAATTGGAGTATATGCTGGTATTCCTGTATATGCTGTTTTCTAGACAGAAAACATGGTTGGAAAAGCAAACAAAAATATAAACACTATAAAT
Organism: Burhinus oedicnemus; assembly: GCA_008921705.1. Lineage (NCBI taxonomy): Eukaryota > Metazoa > Chordata > Aves > Charadriiformes > Burhinidae > Burhinus > Burhinus oedicnemus. The sequence goes on along the minus strand of VFFE01007646.1, from coordinate 33,735 downwards.
TATTTAAATGTGAAACCTTGTTTTGGAGGGCATGGGTCAGCACTTCTTATAAGTAGGTCACACACTTCAGAAGTTACTGGAAAATATTGCTGATTCGAATGATCACAATACAATTTACTATACTTCTGTTGAGGAAAAGTCATTGTCCTTACAGAATTCAGAATAGGAAAAGCCTAGTCTCTGGACAGGAGGTTGTTGGAGTGTTTTGTATGTTCTGTGTTTTAAGTAAAAATTTTTTCCCATGTTCCAGATACCCTCTTGAAACCAATTTTGCTAGTGAATTTGTAAGGCTGTGTACTATTCTAGAGATTTTTAATAAAATTTAAAATATTCCATGTTCATGAAATAGTTGTATAGATACATTATGAAGCATGTAAAACAACAAAAGGGAGCCATAAACTTCATGATGAATTTGTTGATACTTAAAAGTTAATAGCACCACACTCACTATTATATTCAAAAACAATGAAATTTTTCTGAAGGGATGTTCTGAAATCCAGCTGTTGAATGCCTGCATTGCTTTTAAGTACTAACTTTTTACTTGCAATAAAGAAATCCTTGTGTGCTCAGCGTACTAGTTTCATCTTCAAAAAAGAATTAAAATGTTATTTGTTTTAACGTGCATCATACTGTTGCTTTGTACTGTATATTGAATGTCATAGCTTCCATTTCTTAAACAAATTTTCTTGTTTTTACTCCACTTTTCTGTTTTCTGTGCAGCTTTGATTTGCTTATTTTAAAAGAGGTAGTACAGAAAATGGCAGGGATAGAAATTACAGAAGAAATGACAATGGAACAATTAGAAGCAATGACTGGTGGAGAACAACTGAAAGCTGAGGTGTGTTCATGTTAAGTTTAATAATAGCTGTTGCTTCTTAATGGTGGTTCTGAAGACTGATTGATGAACTGGCAGCATAGCTGAGAAAGGTGTTACTGTGTAGCTGTTACTGCTTTCATCAGAGAGCTTCCCACTCTGTTGAGCTTACTAGCTTTGCGGACAGGCACCCAAGACAATGTATACATGAGCCTCAATTGTTGTGCTTCACAGCATCTCATATTAACGAAAGCAACCTTCGTTATTCAGCGTTGTGTGACAGACCTGCGAATTACAACATCCAATGAGCTTGTACGTTGTGCAGTCCTGCTGTTTTAGCCCTGCTCTGGGGCTAGCAGCTCCTCCTTGAGTGGCGTAACATCTTAAACCATTTTAATAGTTAAACTATTGCAGCCTTGGCGTCAGAGACCTTAGCTGAGTCTGACCTAGACTCAACTCTGACCTAGACTCAGCTCTCCAGGGAGTTGAATAGCTATAATCGGAATTAAAATTTTAAATTCCTGTATTGAACAGAGAAGAGATTTGAGCAGACCACAGGAGACCTAGGGCTAAAAATGCAAGGTAAAAGACTAATAGCATGCAAGACTAGTTAGTTTCTGATTCTAATACACATACATTGCAGTACATGATCCAGAGAGAGAGAGTTTTATTGACAGACAGGAAACTATATTGATGTAAATTCATCAGTATTTCCGCAGTCAGAAGCAGACATTGTTTCCATTTGTCATGCACTGTTTCCAAACTTGGGCAACTCTTTCTGTACTATGCAGGGTGGATATTTTGGCCAAATCAGGAATACAAAAAAGTCTTCTCAGAGATTGAAAGATGCATTACTGGACCATGATCTTGCCCTTCCACTGTGTCTGCTTATGGCTCAACAGAGAAATGGTGTGATCTTTCAAGAGGGAGGGGAAAAACATCTGAAGCTGGTGGGAAAACTGTATGATCAGGTAAGTAAAACCACTTGCATTTATAAGAACCCTTCCTCTTCTTTGGTAGCTTCTAGTGTATCAGCACAATATATAACAATTCAACACATAAATAAGAATGTATAAAAATTCAACACAGTAAATATGCGTATATAAGAATTCTCAAAATGAGTTGCAGTAATCCCATTAAAATATATGGGTGTATTATATATTATATTGACAAGTGACTTCTGAGTGAAAGATTAAAACATCCTTTGCCATAAAAAATGAAGTTCTTATTTCTTAAGTTGACTATTAGGTTTTTCTGATCTGACTTTGTTAGAGGAATTTTCTTTCTTTTTTAAAGCTGCAGCCTGACTTCTTTTGCTGCCTTAGGCAGTAGGAGCTAGTTTCATTTCATTCTGGTAGAACAGAATGCTCTTACAGTTCTGCTGGCTTTTGTAGGGCTTGCTGTACTCTGTGTTGTTAACTTTTTTAAAAAGGAGGGGGAAAAAAAAAAGCTTTAAAGCTCTCCCTAACTTCACTTTTGAACAAAATAATACTGTTTGCTAACTTTTTGTATCTTTCACATGTAGTGCCATGACACCCTGGTACAATTTGGTGGGTTTTTAGCATCCAATCTAAGCACAGAGGATTACATTAAGCGAGTGCCTTCTATTGACGTTCTCTGTAATGAGTTCCACACACCTCACGATGCTGCATTTTTCCTCTCAAGACCCATGTATGCACACCATATTTCAGTAAGTAGAACTCTTCTGTTTGTCTGCGCTTATGCTGCTATATTACATGGTATCAATTTATGCGTTAGGTTTAAGTTTGCTAAATAAAACTTGCAGAAGCTTTATGAGTTGAGGTAGAGGGAGAAGCTGTGGGCTGGAACAGGTTATCCTTTATCTTCAGAGAAAATATGGCCTGTGTGTCAGCTTTCACACAAGTGACAGAAGTTGTAGCTAAAGAAATCATCTCTTCTGATGATTTGGGTGATCAGTAGGAGTTTTCTCCCTCTCCATTCCCCCGAATGTGTAAGTCCTTCTGCAGATATTTTAGATGGATTTTTGCTGTGGAGAAAAATCTTGCAGCTGCCAAAAGGTGTGGTATCTCAGAAGTGTCAGAAAGAAATGTGTCCCTGCATCTAAAATGTTAAATATCGAGAGGATTTTTTACTTGATGTAGTATAATGTGTTACTACAACAACAAGTAGCATCAGTGAAGAAAGATAAATCCATCCAATGTGGATGAATACTGAAAGTTCTGCACAATGTTCTTCAGTGATTTATGTACATAAATAACACTTCACCTGTGTAAATGTTTGTTACATATAAAGGTTTTTGAGAAAAGTTAAACTGTATTGTAGAAGTTAAGTTGTATTGTTTGTGTATGAGGATTACAATTTTTTCATTTTTTTTTGTTAATCCACAGTCCAAGTATGATGAACTAAAAAAAGCTGAGAAGGGAAATAAACAGCAGCACAAAGTTCACAAATACATTACATCGTGTGAGCTGGTGATGGCTCCTGTTCATGATGCTGTGATTTCTCTGCACCTTCCCAAGGTTTGGGATGACATCAGTCCTCAGTTTTATGCTACATTCTGGTCTTTGACAATGTATGACCTTGCCGTCCCACATAGCAGCTATGACAGAGAAGTCAATAAACTTAAAGTCCAGATGAAAGCCATAGATGACAATCAGGAAATGGTATGTTTATATAATTTTATGGTCCAGTTTAAACTTTCTAACCTTGAAAGACTTTTTTTTGTGAAATCTTACATTAAGGTCATTTAGATCTGGGAGGTTTTATGTCACCTGATTCATCCATTCTGATTTGTCACATTCACATAATTTGGATTATAATTCCTATGTTAAAAGTACCAGTGGCTTCACTAAGTGAAAATTAGTGGTAAATTTGTTTCGGAAAACAATCTTTGACACCTGTATCTGTGGTTTAGTTGTTCACTTTTGTCTTAACTCTAGTCAGCCAGTGTTCATAAAATCAGTTGATCACTAGAGGAGAACATTATTTAGTAAAATAGAAAACTTCAAGTATTCTTTAGCATTATCAGGAATTTAATTGCTCTATCTATAGCAAGTGTTAGTATAATATTAAGTGAGTTGCATTGATATTTTGTAGCCTCCAAATAAAAAGAAAAAAGAAAAAGAACGTTGCACAGCTCTTCAGGACAAGCTCCTTGAAGAAGAGAAGAAGCAGTTGGAGCACGTGCAGAGGGTTCTACAGAGACTGAAACTAGAGAAGGATAACTGGCTTCTAGCAAGTAAGTGTGTGTAGGGGAAACACTCTGGATGTTTTTGTAGTCATCACTGTCCCCAGAAGTAAAAGCTCAGCTTGTGCTAATAATCTTAATGTTGATACTAAAATCTGATCTCTTTACCTTGCTAACAGACCTCAGCATGTAAACCTTTAATTAGAATGTAATGTGTCTTTGCTGCAAATGCTGACGAGTTGGTTTGCAGGGAGTTGTTTTGTTTGTTTCTTGCAATGCCAAGGCCTTTTAAATATTGCACTAATTTAGAAAATAAATAAGAGATTGACCAATTGAATGGAAAGTTGTAATTGCAAGATGGCTTGCTCTTATTAACTGCAGTTAGAATGCTGCTAGGTTGGGATAATTGCTACATTGCAAGAAATAGGCATGTAAACTCTCAATGAGTGGTTTGAATTAACTTACTTTGTTTGAGTCCTGTGATTAGGAGCAATATGCCAGTATTTGGGCGGTAATGTAAACCCTGTTGCAATGACAAGATAAGTATTGTGCCAGCCTAACAGCACCACAAATGAAGCAGCATGCAAATGTTTCATACGGCAGATATGTAGGAGGCAGAAGAAACTTTTTTCTGTGACAAAGCCTCTGTAATGTTTCATATTGATTGTGAACTCTACTAGTATGGTTAATCTGAAATGTTTTTCTCTGGTCAGTTTTCTTCTCTGGAAGAACTTTCAGTTTGTAACTGGAAGTAGTTGTTCGTCTGTCCCAAGGAGCCTAGCATAATCCAGTGGAAAAGCGTTTTATTGTCCGACTCATGTAAGATACACCCAACTGGTTTAATGAAGAAACATTGACAGTTAAATCAAGGAAGGTTATTCCCTATAAATATTTAATGTACTGGTACGGACAGCTAATTAGCTACAAGAAATTACTGGTTGAAAAATTACTGCCTGACTGAAGCTTGGTCTGGAGCTGACCGATAAATTTGTCTGCTTAAGGAAGCACCCAAAAGCATGTAGAAAATTGTTTGTGTAGATATGATCTGTTTATAAACATGTATTCTTAATAATACAGGCATTCGTGGGGTATGGGGAATAGTTTATTGTTGGCTCTTGAGCACTCAGGCTTCAGCTGCGAGAATTTTCCCAGCGTTGCATCTGGAGACAAACTTAACTTTTTCAGCAGTTTCCCCATTGAAAGAAATTATCTGTAATTGTGCTATATAAGGAAATTGAACAACACATCGGCTGTAGTAGTATTGTTTATTATTATTTTGAAAAACTATTAATATTTAATTTTTTTTCTTAAAGACTGGCTTCCTGTGTAGATACTTTCGATAGAGCGGTTATATCATTAAGAGTACGTTAACTTTTGGCAGAATAAGTAGACTGGTAGTTTTAACAATCAGAAACTAGCTATTCTGACTGGCTGCTTACTTGCTTTACTTTCACACTTTTGAAGGGAAACTTACACACTTGATTGCTCTATGAGCTGTGATTCTCTTGGTTTATTTTTTCTTAAAGTGTCAACGGCTTGTTATAACCTTTGAGGGGTAGATACTAAAATTAAATAAAATCAACATAAAATTTTAGTTAAGTAAAAGCTGACAGTCATTTCCTGAACAAGCTTTATTCCATGAGCATCACAGAATCGAAGCAAGTAAATCCTGGCTCTTACGAGTTGTGCCCTGCAGTCTGTGCAAGAATTCCACTGCAAAAACACCAGTTGCCCTCGTGAGGATCAAGAATGTCCTTCCTATGAAGGCATCCATTTGCAGTCTTCAGTTCTGTGCTTTCATCCATATGTTTGTTTTCTTCCTACCTTCCCTTTGTGCTGTACATCCCTCTCAGCTTGTTTTTATGCTCTTTGTTAACTGGGCAAGAGCTGCCGTGGGACCAGTTTGGGTATGTGTTTGGCTGTTGCGTTGACCAACCAGTGAACAGACAGTGGTTGGTCAAATGGAACGGGAAATTGTTAAGCATACAGTGCAGTCTTTTACTCAGTGGTAGAATGAAACTTTCACAAAATGTGTATGTATTAGGATAGTGGTTTACTGAAGACCGTTCCTCTACTTAAATTCCTTTAATTGGTTGATTGGAAAAATGATTGTTAAGAGATTGTATATATACAGTATGTTCTTCCATTTCTAAGGAAACCGAGCTGAAAGTCAGCCCCATCTAGAAAGGAGAAAACAAGTGTTCTAGAGAAAGAGCAGATGGTGTTCCTTTTGCTAATGTGCAGAATTTGAGCAGTTGGAGACATTTACCAAAGTTTTTTTCTGAGCCTGTTTTTTCCCCCCATTGCAGAATAGAAGAATTCTCCCAGTAATACATAAAGATTTTGCTACAACCACCCTCCTACCCTCCCCCCAGTCCTCAAACAGTTAATCTTATTTTGGCTTTTTCTGAGCGGTGCCAAAGATATGTCTGGAGTACAAGTGGCCTAACGTACAAAATCGAGAATATGCATGTGCGATACTGAACTTCTTGGGAAGAGAGTAGTTGAGTGTTAACCCATTAACTAGCTTTCCTTCTTCCTTTTTTCTCTCAACTTCTTTGTTTTTGAAGAGTCTACCAAAAATGAGACTATCACAAAATTTTTGCAATTATGTATATTTCCTCGATGCATTTTTTCGGCAATCGATGCAGTTTATTGCGCTCACTTTGTAGAACTGGTGCATCAGCAGAAAACACCCAACTTCTCCACGCTTCTCTGCTATGACAGAGTAAGTAGCTAGAACTCTGTGTGTGTATGTACTTAATGACTATTATAAGCATGCAAAACTAGTATCCCCCCTCCCTCCCAAAAGAGGTAAACAAAATCATGAGCTGTGTTTAATTCCAGAACCTGTGACAATCAAAAGTTCCCTTTTGTACTTCAGATTCTACAAAACAAGTTTTCTTAGAACTTCAGAGGGTTATTTTTAAGACATTTCGGTTTGGTTTATCCTAATGGGACTAGAGTTTCAGAGCAAAGTCATTAGCAGTCATAGGAGTTGCATTCAGGTTTTGCAGTCTTCCAGTGGTCTGCATTTCTACGCCCTCATCTAACCTTCCCATTTTAGCTGTGTGTGTCCTGCTGCTGAGGTATCAACTTTCTTATACTTGCACCCTCCCAAGCAGCATCCTTAGGACCCTTCTGACCCTGGCGATTGGCACTACAGACGGTGGACTAATTTGTATCACTGCTGAGATACAGTGATATCACATAGATATCACTGTATGGGATAGGGAAGTGATATCACTATGGGAAGGGACTCCCATGGTGACACGGGGAGTACTTTTGTTAACAGTAGCAGCCTGACTTTCTGGGTCAAACAGGTCAGTTGGAGGACGCGTTTGTTCAGGCTGTTCTGACTGTTCATATAGCCATTCTTTTTCTCCTGTGGAGGAAAAAGATGGAGAACGTAGATGGAGGAATGCATCTTGCAGGATGCATTCAGCTCCAGCAGTACCAGTGGACTGTACTGTTCTGGGGTATCAGAACCGTTCTGGGGTATCAACCATTCTGGCACTTACTGCCATAAGAAGTCAAATTATTAAGTTAGTGCATTAGCTGTACAGTTCTAACAGATTTGACTATGAGCTTTGATTAAAAGGATGTGTGTGGGGCTGTATTGTAAAAAAATTATGGTGAGGATTGTTTTCATATGAACATTCAATTAAGATTGTCTGGTTTCCTTTGAGATGAGACATTTGAAGTAGGTATCTGCTTTGATTTCATGAGTCCAAAAGAGCATTCTTACTCAAATATTCAGTCTGTGTTCTAAGTAACAAAGCAGGCAACTGCATGAGCCCTATCTGAGAAACCTGTGCAGGCCAGGAGAAAAGTTCTTTTACATCAGCTTGGTTAGGTCTTTACTTCCTCCTGCTCAAATAAATTACTAATTTGAAAATAAAACAGTTGTATGCCAAAGAAGACACACAAACTATGAAAAAATGTGCGTGTGAAAGACCAGTAGTTGGGTAATAAAAACAAACTGAGAATATTTTATAAGAGATCTCTTATATTTAGAAACCAGCTTAACGGTGGTTTAGATGGGAGAAATTTGAAAATCTTGTTGTTTCTTTTTCTTTTTGTAATTCAGTAAAGTCATTGTAACTTTTTATTACTGCTATTCACAGGTTTTCTCTGATATTATATATACAGTTGCAAGTTGCACTGAAAATGAAGCTAGTAGATATGGCAGGTTCTTATGCTGTATGCTGGAGACTGTGACTAGATGGCACAGTGACAGAGTCATATATGAAAAGGTATGTGGAGTTATTAAAACAAGTTTGCTGATGAGAATATAATGGCCACTTGTATAATTCAGCCCAATAAAAATGGATTTAGCAAAATTATTAGATTTAAAAACACTGTGATTAAGTTTTTCTGGTGGCGTAATCTTAGAATTTAGTTTCTGTAATTCATGTACTTTTAATAGAAGTAATTTTGTATAGTGTCAAAAAAATATAATGGCTGAAAAACTCTTACGTTTCTGATTTTCTCATAGCATGTCTTGAAGATAATTTAGGGAGCACGTAGAAACTCATAATACTCCTTGCAAAAGCCAGTTAAATTGCAAATAATCTTTTCGCTCACCCACAACTAAGATTTCAACATAAATAAGCTTTTAAAAAAAGTATGTGTAAGTCTTGTAAAGTGTTATTGTGTCTTAGTCTTTAGCAGAATCGGTGAAAAAGTGCTTCAGTTATATTAACTTTTGCAGAATTATAGTTTTTATGCTTCCCAAAATTTTTTTTATGCGCATGTAGGAATGTGGCAACTATCCAGGCTTCCTGACTATATTACGGGCAACTGGATTTGATGGTGGAAATAAAGCTGATCAGTTGGATTATGAGAATTTCAGACATGTGGTACACAAATGGCACTATAAACTAACTAAGGTAAATAAAGATGCTGAAAAACTTAAGTTTTTCGAAACTTTAACGAAAAAAAAACAGCTTCATTTGATTTAATTTGTGTTCTAGGCTTCTGTGCACTGCCTTGAAACAGGTGAATATACACATATCAGAAATATCCTGATTGTGCTGACCAAAATCCTTCCGTGGTATCCAAAAGTGCTGAACCTGGGCCAAGCCTTGGAAAGAAGAGTACATAAGATATGTCAGGAAGAGAAAGAGAAGAGACCTGATCTATATGCATTGGCTATGGGGTAACAACACCTTACTTTAAGAAAAGTGGTTAAAAGTGGATCGCGAAAGGCTTCTAAAGACTCGGAACTGTTACAGTCCTAACATTTGATTTTTACCTTATCACAGAAGATTTTGCTATCCTGCATCTCAGGGCTGGCAGTGTGAATGAAAACTCGTTTTGTGCTGGATGATCACTAATTTCCTTTACAAGACTCTAGTAAAACTCTTTAAATAGTAAAGATTTCCACTCACAAGAGCATAGCTTAATTTTAGAGAAATAGCATAGCAGCAAGTAGATAAGAGGGAGAGTAAAATGAAGAAAGCCAAAGGCTATTGATGCAAGACCGCTTAGATTTTGGAAGTTTATATGATTCTAAACGGCTAAACTAAAATGCTTAGTTATGTTTTACATCTTTCTGTGATGAATGAGTGCAAAGTCGTCCGTGTATGCTTGAGAGGCAATTCAGGATTCCCTAACAGTTTTAAGTTTTGTCAGTAGGCTGTTTCTTCTGTGTGTTTGGCAGGGGGTGTGCGTGTGGTGGTGAAGAGGGTGTGGAGGTAGAGCTTCTTCTGTGTCTAGTGGCTTGTTTGTTTGTGTGTGTTGGTTTTTTTTTTTTTTCTTTTGAGCTCATCAATAAAGGGGGAAGACACTGCATATCGGTTGGGAAAAACTGTGAAATAAATAACAGATGAACTGTTAGAATAGATCCTCATTTAAAATTCAACCCATGTTTTGCTTTATGTTTGTGCATATTTAACAATCTGTGCGACTTGCAGCTATTCTGGGCAGTTGAAAAGTAGGAAGCCTTTCATGATACCTGAAAATGAATTCCACCACAAAGACCCACCTGCCAGGAATGCTGTAGCTGCAACAGTTCAGAATGGGCCAGGTGGTGCTGGGATGCCTACATCTCTCACAATAAATACAGTTAGACTGGAAGAAGGCACTACTGAGGAGACTGGTAAACAAACCTATGATATATTTATTTATTTATTTAGTAGAATTCTTCTGACGTTACAAGCTAATCTCTGAAAATTTGGCTCATTAAACTGAAAAGAAAAAAAACTAAATATGATGCTAAATAGGGTCACTGTGTGTTCTTTAGTTGGTTTTGGGAGAGGGCGTTCTGCATTTAATTACCTATTTTAACTGTTCGCTACACATGCTCTTATATGAATATGCTTCTGTACTTGTATTTTAACTAGTGGAGGTATATTAACTTGCTGAAATAAAGCCATTCTCTTTTTTTTTAAACAGATAAACTAAAGGAGAAGTCTCAGGGTGTGGTGAAAGTTATTAATAAAGCTGTCAATGCTACACCGAAGGTGACAACAAGCAATGGAAACAGTGCTTCTAATAGGTGAGAAAAACTACTCTTTGACATTCTCTATTTTCTTCCTTCCAAGTCATAGAATTATACTTGAAACTGACCTGCCTTTTCTTTTTTACTTTCTGGTTCTGTAAAAATTGTTTCCATTTCCTCAAAGTTTAATAAATGAGATTATTTCTTCCAAAATACACAGCTGTAGTGATCTGACACTGTTGTTAAATACATTCCATTTTAGCTAAACAAAGATAAAACAAATGAGAACATTTGCTTGTTGCTGTTGTGATAAAGAGACAGCAAATCTGAGATCCGACAGTGACTGCTTCAGGAGGTTCTATCAAACCATCAGAAGTAAAACTTTTGTGATAAAACTAGAGCTGTTTTTATATGCATGCTAATTGGCCTTTTTATTTTTGATGCAGCAAAATTATTAAAGAGAAAGATGATAAAGAAAAAAGCGGGAAGGAAAAAGATAAAGAAAAAAAAGACAAGACTCCAGCTGCCACTCCAGATATGAAGGCACTTGGGAAGGATGGGAAAGATAAACCAAAGGAAGAACGGGCAAACAAAGATGATAAAGCAAGAGAGATCAAGGAGAAAACACCAAAATCTGACAAAGAGAAGGAAAAAGTCAAGAAAGAAGAAAAAGCTTCAAAAGAAGAAAAATCCAAGACAGTTGTTACCATCGTTGAGTCGAAGTCAACTGCAGAAAAGGAGAGAGAAAAGGAGCCGTCCAGAGAAAGAGATGTAGCGAAGGAAATTAAATCCAAGGAAAATGCTAAAGGAGGAGAAAAGATGCCAGTAGCTGGGTCCTTGAAGTCACCTGTTCCCCGATCAGAAACATCAGAATCTGAGAGGGGTAAGATTGCATGTTTAATTCTGTCTTTGTCTAGAAAAATAGAATGTGTCACTAGGAAATCACTGAATGTCAAAAAATGCTAGAGATGGTGACATAGAATTGCTACATAATAGCTAGCATTTTGACATTGGCTTTTAAATACAGTTAGCGCCTAAAGTAGCTAGTCAGGATATCTTCAAAAGGCAAACTGTGTGAATGTGTGAACTTTACATGTCTTCAGTGAGTGCTCATTTTCATAAAGCCTATCATTGTTTTAGTATAAGTCTAAGTGGTCTTTTATTAAAATGTATTTGTATAACTGTGGCCTTACAAGTTTTGCATAGCAACTCTGAAATTCAGATACAGACTTGCATAAAATGGAAGTTTGAAATCAGCATAATTTTGCAGCAGTTTGTTCACATTACGCTTTTCCTGCAAGCTTTCATAAAGAGAGGGTCAAGGCGTACTGGTAACTCTAGAGAGCTTAAGAAAAACAAAATTTACATCGTGGTGAAACTTGAATTCTAGCTTAAATTATTTTGGTACTTCAGAAAGCCATATTATTAGATTATCCTCTCTTAAATGTGTTTTAATAATGCTATTGTTCTTTTCTTTCCTCAGAACAAAAACGCCGCAAAGTTGATACACATTCTTCTCCATCACATTCCTCAACAGTAAAGGTTAGTATAGCCTGAGGAAGGCAGCACCCATGTTAGGCTCACAAGTTTGGGATGCCAATGTTCGACTTCCTTCAAGTTTTGTGCCAAGTATACACTGGAACCACTGGAGGTTTTATGTTGCATTAGAAAATGCATTCCCTTTCTTTATTGGTGGACTGTCTTTTTTTCTGTAAAAATATTTTTAATTAACCAAAATAAGGCTTCAAGGACCTAGCACAAATTTTGTAAATAGTGTTTGGAAATTGCAAGAGAATTTTTACACAGAAGTGCCTCATTGTTTTAAGCAGTCAGTTTTTTTGGAATGCAATGGTAGCTACAAGCAAATGAGTCTTTGCAGCAGAGTGGAGCATATTTTTCTGCACTTCTATTGAAGAATCTATAGCACTGAAGATTCCTGGATGATACGGGATGTACGATACCTCTGAATTCATCAGGCTTCTTGATGAGCATCATACCGATATGTGCCTTCTAAGGAGGAGCCTTGAAAGGAGTTCCATTTTAAAGTCTCCTTGGTGATCAGTTCTCCTGTAGTTGTGTGTATTCAGTGCGCATGCAGCTTCTGTTGTACCTTCCCTTCGAGGTTTGTTTATTTCCAATGGGTTCCCACCATGTTGAGCCCTGCGTTACGATAAAACCAGATGTGGCAACCAAGCCTACTACCCAGCAAAGAGAAACCCCAAGCATTCAAGCGCAGCACAAAACCATGGGCGTAGCCTACTTGAAGACTCAGGGTAGCCATTCCTTGCTCCATATTTATTTTATTTCTAAACCATCTATGTTCATGGAATCTTTGAATTTGCAGTACGTTGAACATTTAAAACTGTAAGTTACCAATACTTCATCAAGAGCACTGTGATGGATTATGTGGGCCTTTAAACTTCACCATCTTACCAACTTTAGAACAAGCTTTTCTTTTTTTTTCTGTTTTTTTCAAAGAGTACATCTTTTTCTGTGTAAGATTTACTTGAAAGATTTAGGCTAATTTTGGAGAACTCCAATACCTGTTACTAGTTTTGAGGAAGCAGCTGACAGTGATAACTACTCAAAATGATGAAGTTTTTCTTGCCTTTTTTTGTAAATGGCAATGTAAAGTCATTCTAGAGTGACTTCTACCACGTTTAACTGGAAGTGGAGAAGATACAGGTTTAAAAACATTTTAAACCTGTTTCATCTGTGGTACAGCTGTATTTAGAGTTAAGACTTTTTTTCTTTATATTTTGTCTTGGTGGGAGAGTGGTTTTTCACTGTTTTATGAAGAATTAGATACAAATACATTTTGCAGTTTACTTAATAATTGGGTCTAGAGAATAGATATGACTGTCTCTTTTTTTTTCCTCCTTTTTTCTTAAAAAATATTTCAGTTCCTAGTTTTATTCAGTGTACAGTATTAACATAAGATTTATTCCAGAAGGAGTAGCTGTTTTTTGTTTCAAGGGTACAGCCGTGCTTCCCAAAGTTCCTCTGGTTTCTGAAAACTATTCCAGCTTACGTGTCATCTCCATTCATTTTCTACAGGACAACCTCAACGAACTCAAGGACTCTTCAGCAAAGGTTTGAATCTTTTAGACACCACCAAAGTTTACTTTCATGTTTTGTTGCAGAGAGAACTTAACTTACGGTCTTGTGGCATACCCCATCAGAAAATTCAGATTCCATCCCTGTAAATGCTAGTGTAGCAACAGGGGATTTTTTCAGTCTGCTATGTAGAACCTCTGTACAGGAGAAAAGGACAGTTATTTGGAAGCAACATAATGAAAATTCCCTGAATTTATCACCCTGTCAGTACTTTTATGGATCAGGATCTTTTCTGGTCCTCTCTGAAACTTGTAAATTTATAGCAATGTCCTTATGATTAAGCCATTTATTTGGCTGAAGAGGTAATAGAATAGTTAAAATAGTTCTTGGAATAGTTAGTTCTTTCTGGATTTTTATACCACTTAAAAAACAGTTATTTAAAACCAAAAATATTTGAGACGTATCTCTGGAATAACAGTACTCTTTCCCCTTACTACTGTTGTATTTATGTTTTAGTGCTATAATAGTATATTTCTAAGCATCACAGACAACCTCCTAAATGATCATCTTTGTGTGTTTGCTTCCTGTAAGCGCACTTCAGATTAATTATCTTATGAGAATGTATGCTAAAGGATGCTTTCAAGAGTTCATGGAGTCATAGAATACCAGGTTGGAAGGGACCTCAAGGATCACCTGGTCCAACCTTTCCTGGCAAAGCCACGCTCTAGACAAGGTGGCCCAGCTCCCTGTCCAGCTGAATCTTAAAAGTGTCCAATGATGGGGAATCCACCGCTTCCCTGGGGAGATTATTCCAATGGCTGATTGTTCTCATTGTGAAAACTTTTCCTGCTGTGTCAAATCGGAATCTCCGCATGAGTAGCTTGTGCCCGTTACCCCTCGTCTTTTCTTTGTGACTCCTTGTAAAAAGGGAGTCTCCATCTTCTTTGTAGCCACCCTTTAAATACTGGAACATGGTGATGAGGTGTCCCCTAAGCCTTCTTTTCTCAAGGCTGAACAAACCCAGTTCTGTCAGCCCTTCCTCATGTGGCAGGCTTCCCAGTCCTTTGATCATCTCGGTGGCCCTTCTCTGGACCTTCTCCAGCCTGTCCACATCATCTTTGTAATGCAGGGACCAAAACTGAACACAGTATTCTAGGTTTGGCCTGACAGGCGCTGAGTAGAGTAGCATATGAGTTGAAAGACATTTTGAAATACTGTATTTTAGACAGATTCTGCAACTATTCTGTTGCTTTTTTTAAACACAACCACTTGCATAGTAACAGTCTCAAATACCGTAAATTTGCTAATGTATTAGGGTTTGTGGCTAATAGGAAACAGATCGAATCTTCTAAAGGTGCTCTTAAGATTTTTCGATTATGCAGTCAGTATCAGTGTGTAACTAAATAGCACAAATGTTCAACACTTGGAAAATGTTGGCCATTTGGACTTCCTGGATAACTTATGGGTTTAAATAGGATTACTTATATTCACTTAATTTAAAAATGCATAATGGATTATCACTACTTATTCTATATTTAGACTGCTGTTTTACTTGTTAGCTCTCTTTCTATAAACAAAGTGTTCAGAACACCTTATGTTTTAATTCAAAATAGCTCTGATTTTGTAGTGGGCACTTGCTGGTTTGGTTTTTTTTTTTATTGAATCTTGCTAGTACCAACTGTACCTGCTTATAGGATAGAATAGGATGTAGGATATAGTGTATATAGGAAGCATCTTTTGATTCTTAGAGTTGATTAAATTACAGTGTCTACAGATTGAATCCATATACTTTCAAAAAATGACTTACAAATCATTGTTGTGATATCTTGTATATTTAAGTTTTTTGAAAATAGAAAACTAGAATATTTGTCTTGAGCTCACATCTGTCTGAAGTGTGGTATATGGTAGTCTATACAATGTCACTTTTCCCTCCCTTGCTGTATTAGTCAAGCTTCAGCTGGTTAATTGAAACTTCACTCAAGTTTTCATTAGTTAAGCTAAAGTTCTATTTAAAACTATTGTACTTATTAACATATTGATGTGGTAATCAAGTAGACAGTGGAGCTATTTGTAATTAAATGATCAATGAACAGCTTTATTTTTCTAGTAAATTTGAAAAGTTGAATTTTAGAATTAACTAATGTGTTTGTATAGACTTAGCTGGAAGTGTATTGCAGTTGTGTGACTTTTTCATGGATTTATTGTTTAAGTACTCAGGGGATGGAGGGATGTCCAACCCTTTCCTTCCTCTTCTAAATGCTGTTTTCTATTCTTTCTCACTTAATGAACTAATTTTCATTCTTCAGTGCAATTCTAAGAGTCTTAAGGTACTTCTTGACAATGTGCCCTATACATGGTGTAAGACAAGTTAAATGTTCTTCTTTACTGCCATGTAGTTGTTTAGGGAGAGGACAGGATATTGAGAAGCCTGTGAGATCTGAGTTCAGTTTCCACTGAAAGTTAGTAGAAGTCTAGTGCTGTTGTATACTTACAGGCTTTCTTTATTCCTGATTTTGCCCAATTTCTGGGGCCAGAGCGTTGAAATGTTGGTTTACATTGCAGGTTATAAAATAAATGGTGCCAGACTTGAGTTAGGTTTGTGTTTATTCTTGCTTTGGCCTTTGCCCAAGTTACACAACATACAACAGCACCCAAAATTTGTTGTGGTTTCAGTTAGCAGCATTTCTAGAAGCAAGTTGATAAAGACTGATGAGCTGAATCCATCCTTTTCTTGTAAAGCGGGGTGGGAGGGATGCAGTTTTCCAAAACTCTGCATTGGGATAGTAGCAGAGCAGTGGAATCTGTCATGGACAACCATATGAATTTAAGAAATGGAGTAGGGAGAAAGCAGAGCTACCTATGTGTTTGCTTTCTGACATGGAAAGCGTCTCTGTGAGACAACTGAATGGGGCTGTGTAGAAAAATGTATTTGCAAGTCACTGTTAAAAGTTGACAGCAAAAAAGGGAGCAAGGATAAGTTTAGTTGTGGAATGGCACTGTAGGAACAGGAAAAGAGCAGAAAGAAGAGTATCTAGTGAAAGGAGTATTGAAGGTTCAGTCTCTGGCATAGGAGGATAATAAAATTCCAGTTAAGTAATAAAAGGAGAAGAGACCTAATATTGTCAGTGTGACCTAGGACCACTAACATCAAATTTTGGTAAATAAAACATTTACCAGAACTGGAGGACAGGATTAATTTAATTAAAAGGATAAAATTATTTGAAACAATATTTGGTTTGGTTCAAGTGAGTTTTAGATTGCTCTAAACTCATCTTCCACATACCTGTTTCTCTGGTGTTCTTTTAAGTAAGTTGTCTCTCTAAAAAAAGTACAGAGAACATTTTAATTAAAAGATATTCTTTTTTTCCCAAATAAAATTGATAGCTTATGGAACTGGGGAAAGATTAAAGTATACTGATTTAAATCTGTGTGTTGCTGTAACTTAAATGTATAAAATACCAAAGACAGATGGTTTTAATTTAAAATGTGCTCTTCTTGGTATTTTATAAAAAATATTTCTTAGAAACATCTAACTATATAATTGTATTTAAAAAATCGGAATTACTGTAATGCATCAGTATTCATATAATAAATGCGCTACCTTATATATATATATACACACACAGTAGCATTTAAACTTTGTCAGGTGTTATACTTGAATTACGCTTTCTATTCTCCTCCCTTGCAACCCTTGTTTATAGTAAAAATATTCAGCTTTGTGAAACTAGTACGTTTTACAGACCTTATCAAAATTGGTTAGAAGAGAAAGTAGAATAACAATCTAGAACACATTAGAGCAAACTCAGTTCTTTCCTATGTTTGGCTGCTTTTATCATTTGAAGTTTAGGCTTAAGGTGGAGTTTTATATTACTTCAGATGAAAAAAACACAGTCGAAGTATTGGCTTAAATACTTTATTGATTAAGATTATTCTTTAAAAATTAATTAGAACCTATTTAAGCAGCTGATTCCATTCATTTCAGGCAAGATTGCAAGTTTTAGAGTCAGTCCAGGAATCTGCATATCCTGTTTCAGTAGTACTGCTGTCTGATTTACTTTGATGTATCAAACAATACTGGTGAACAGTGTTGTATGTATTTAATGTAAGTGTTTCAGTTAAGAGAAAGTGTTCTTGAATTTCCAGTGTTGAGAAAACAAAGCTATAGGTTAAATTATAGATGACAAGCTTGACAGTATCTGCAGTCACTTTTTTTTGCTAGTAAAGTATTAATGTTTAATTTTGCTCTTTGAGCTAGATCTGTTATGTTAGAGTAAGACTTTTTATTTACACATCTAGGAATACATATTAATATTTGGTGATATTGCCTTAATTTAACAGCACTACATTAACCACACTACTCCAACACTGTCCAAGAGTAAGGAGAGAGAAGTGGACAAGAAAGATTTGGACAAGTCAAGGGAAAGATCCAGAGAGAGAGAGAAGAAAGATGAAAAGGACAGGAAAGATCGAAAAAGGGTTGGTGACGTTTTTATGAACTAGTTGAGAAAGTTGGTATATACGTGGAAAGCTTTCCATTCAAAGTCCTTGTAGTAATCATTGGTCGCACAGCCTATCCAAGCAGAAGTGATCCATATCAGGGGTGTTCGTCTGTTGTTCTGTTACTTTTACAAAGATCGGTTCACAGTAATGTAGTCAAAGCCTTTTCCCTTTAAAACCGATCTCAAGAAACTTTACATAAGATGTAATAACTCAATTACATTTTAAGTATTCAAAAATTAGTTCTCCAAAATAACATTATAAGCAGGTGCTACTTCAGGAGTATGTTTTAATCTGCTAACATCTGCGTAATTGTATTTGGTGCCAGGATCATTCAAACAGTGACCGAGAGGTACCACAGGATTCAACTAAACGTCGCAAAGAGGAAAATGGGACAAGTATGTATTTTATTTTGTGTGTGTATATTAGGCTTTTACTTGTTGCGAGTTACAACTTTTTGTTGTGTTTTTAGCTGGTTCTTCAAAACATAGTAAAAGTGAAAGTCCTTCTGATTCCCCTCGCTTAAATGAAAAGGAGAAGGAAAAGAACAAATCAAAATCTTCAGGAAAGGAGAAAGGTGATTCAATTAAAGCAGAAAAGATGGAGAAGAGCTCCTCTGGTAGCAAGAAGGTAAAATGAGCTATTCTCATTTTGTTGATTTGATTTTTTTGTTGTTGTTGTTGTTGACAGAACAAGCAGATTCTTTTTTCCTGAATTGTGTTGCTGTTTTATGGCCTAAATTAAAAAGATATGCTGTGAATGGGTAGGAAAATGCTTCTGGAAATTCTGGTATCTTGTGGCTCTAAGTATTTCAGCAGCTACTCCCAGCAGGATAAATCGGAGGAGTAGTTCGTTTTAGCAGTAGCCAGGAAAATTCAGAACTTATACTTTAGGTTTCTGAATAATCTAGAATATTTGCGGACTGGTTTGGTGAGCAAATATGTGAAAGCAGGGTTAACTTACATACAAACTAGTCTGCTTGTATTCAGATTTTCAAGTGCATAGCTGGTTTTGGTGAAAACAGGCAAGCATGTTTGTCGTATTTGTAAAACATCCAACAGTAGTTCCCAGTTGTTGTAACTCTTTAGTGATAGCGATTATCATAGAATTGTAAGACAAAGTGAGAATAATCTCAGAAATCATAGAAGCTGATTACTGTCCTTCTGACTGATGATTTTTTTAGCTGTGGCCAGTTATAACTTTAAATATGTATAATCCTTCTAATCAGACCATACAATGTATACTATAATAGTGTTTCCCATATGTGTATTTTCTAAAGGAATCAAGACACGACAAAGAAAAAACAGAAAAGAAAGAAAAACGAGACAGTACTGGAGGGAAAGAAGAAAAGAAACAATATCCTTTTACACATTAACATTTCAGAAAAATACAGAAAATGAGCTTCCTTTTATTTTATGTAGTGAAATATATTTTTTTTTCCTTAATGTTGAATCCACTCATAAATCTTCAGACAAGCACAGATAATGAAGATTGTGCCAGCCAAGGTAAAAATTCTTATGATTGACTCTGTCTGACTTGGTATTTCCTGTGGCTCCTTTTGACTGATAAAGGATATACAAACAAAACAGCCTGAGTATGAAAGGACTTAAATTACCCAGGGTGGGGGTTTGGGTCTTTTTGGTTGTTTTGGGGAGGTTTTTTTGGGGGTGGTTGTTTGTTTGCCTTTGGTTTTAGTTCTATCCCAGGGGAGGGGAAAAAAAAACAACCAAACAAACAACACAAAACGACTTTCCCCATCATCAGTGTAGAGATTATAGATGCTCAAATCGTTTTGGCCAAAAAAGGGTAGGGTGGAGGTTCAGCAGTGTTTGGTGTAGTTGCATGTTTGGCACTTTTTCCAAGAAAGGCTGCCATACAAAACCAAAGGTGAATCCATGTGATCTTGAGAGTCATGAGTCTTGATAATCTACCAGTTAATTAAGAGTATCTTGCCTAATATGATGGAAACTCAAATTTTGTATCCTCTTCTTATTTTACCTTCAACAAAAGCGCTAGTTTAATCCAAACTGCTATGTGGTGTAGTAAGTCAGTTCATTATCTCTGCTGAATCTTTTATCTGATCAGATTTGAGAAGGAAGAAGCCAAAGGAAAACTTCCGCATGGAGGCATTGACTATTTGCAGAAAGAAAAACTTCAAAGTTTTTAGAAAAATAATTTTTTTCTTTGAAGCTGACAGTGTTCTGAAGTTGGGGTTTTTTTTTCAGAACTATGCAAATATGTGAAAACTTAAATTTAGTTTTAGGGGTATGAGGGTGGGGTTTTTCCTTCTCTTTGCATCTAGCTATTTTAGGAGTCTCAGAATGTTTCATTTGCAATTATTTGGGAAGGAAAGGAAAGTGCCCCAGTGAACTTAAAATTAGTTCACCTGACTGACCCAACTTGAGTCACACACCACTACCAATCTTTCTACATGAAGCAGTGGACAATTTTACATTTTTAAGTCTGTATCTGTTGGGTAAACATGAAAATAACCAATAGTATTCAACAGATATCAAAGAATATGGCTTCTGTCTCTGACAAATTGTCCGGGTGCTTTATAATTCTTATATTTGTTCTGTTTAGAATTGATTATTTTTTTCTGTGAAAAAGTTGTAGATTCTGTGAGAAAAGTGAACACAAGCAGAAATGAATTAGAAACTATTTTTTATTCAGTCACATTTTTGATAGTCTAAGATTATTTGCTTTCATAGAGTAATACTGTTCTCACTGTGCTGAACAACATACAAGGCAGGCAGAGTTTTCCTTTTTATCGGGATAGTAATACTGTTAGAGAGGGGGAAGACAACATTTTTAAATGCACAAGTCCTTTGTCTCAGACTTTGAAGAGGGATTGATGAGGCTGAAAATTTTTCCTTGTTTTCATGACTGTCTTGGTGGGTCTGGAAAGTGATGATACCTTTCACTAATGGTTTGTTGTGAGTTCCATTCAAAGATACTGGAGGGTGTGGGGTGGGAAATCTCTTTTACTGTGAGAGTGGTCAAAAACAACAACAGTTTGCCCAGAGGTGGCAGAGCTGCCATCCTTAGGGTGTTCAAAACCTAACTTGGTGGGCCACAGCCCTGAGCAACCTGCTGTAGTTAACTCTGCTTTTTCAGCAAGGGTGTTGGACTGGACAGTCTTCAGAGGTGCCCTCCAACCTCATTGTTTTTGAAATTCAATTATATGGGTAATATATTTGAGAATACTTAAGGTGACATTATATGGCAAAACTTACTGGAGAGATTCATTGGCTGTGGGCTGTCAAATTAACATTGCTCTTTGTAGTGGCTGTACTTGCTTTAGGTGTCAGAGAAAGACCATGACATAGTCCAAGTTCTTTTATTTGCGTCTAACTAAAACAACAGAGACCAAATCTGAAAGGTGTAAATGCTTTGCTGTTGGGAATTCTTTTCCAAGAGGCCTAAGGATTATAGGATGGCTTATATAACACTTACAGAGGAGTGTTTTGATGAGTTTCCAACAAAACAAACAAAAACTAAAATTTGAATTCTGAAATCTTCTGATCATCTGGAAATGTCTTCTGAAAAATGTCTCCGCACGTGGATTGTGGCCTCAAAGAGCAAAGAGGGGATTATTGGAAAAAGGATCTCAAGAGTTTCATTTGGTGACATTGCTCGTTCACCCACTAAAACTGAGGGCAAACGTGCAGAGTTGTTTTGGGTAACAAAGCTCATGCTGATGCTTCGTGCTCTCTGGAGGATGTTGGTAGAAAAAAGAATAGGAGTTCAAGTTACTGCTTCTTAGTACTATTTCTTTTTATCGTCTTGAAATAATAGAAGATGCTTCTGTGAATAGTTTCCAAACTGAAAATTATGAGCACTCTTTGGAAAGAATTTAATGGAATTTTTTTGATTCTTTGTCCTTCACAGCCGTTATTGTCTGATCGCTGTTGATGTATCCCAGGGGTTTTTTTCCCATTTCTTTAAATAATACGTTTGAAAAAAAGGCAATCTTGGCAGATGAAGCTTGCTACTGAGGACTTACAGCTTCTTTAATAATAGAATGTGAAGTTTTGTCTTGACAAGCAATTCAATGTAAAGTGAGGATTGTCATCAATTAAAAAAGCACAACTATGTTTTTATGACTACATCATGATTTAAGCAACAAGTGCTTAGGTAAACGTCAGTTGCACAGTAAAGTTCACATCCAGCTATATAATGGGCTAAACTGGAGCATCTGGCCTAGAATACTGACAGCACCCCATCGTTTGCGTAGTGGAGTATGTAAAAATGCTTTTTATAGCAACACGGTTGTGGAACCTAATCCTGTGCTCCTGTTGGTTAACTCTTTTATAACATTCTTCCTAATGTACATGATCTGATTGACTACATTTATTTCTTGCCTAATTTAGAGGTAGTAACATTTTGAGAGAGTTGTACTTCTGAAAGAGTTTTCACCTTCACAAGCTGACTACTTGTTTCTTCTTTGTATCTTCAAATAAGTGTTTCACTGCTTACAATGCAGTGCTCATATTAATATACTTCTTGCTGTGGATTAAACTACAGTTAGGGAGTGAATGACTGATGAAAATAGTTTTATTTTCCCCCTCGTTCTTTGAATTGTGAATGGAATAAAATGCTAAGTTGTGAGGTCAGTATTCATTTGAACAAAATCTAATTCCAATTATGTGTGCCTTTGTTGCAGGTGAGATTGAAATGGGAAGATATCCAGCTGTGGCCAGAAATGTATTTTCCAGAGTATAGATTGCACAGAAATTTGTGAATGAAGAGGACCCATCTGCATCTCCTTAAATTATTCAGTTCTCTGCTTTATTTCCCCATGCTGAGGATTTAATTGTTGAGTTGTACATTACTGTATTTTAACTTGTTGCTTAGTTTCTTACACATTTATTTTCAGTACCTGGCTGAAAGTGTTACCTGTTCCATATTTTAGCACAATGTGCTGCAAACAAACAGTTGCCATAGTGCAAATGAGGTTTCATGTGTACAGAGTTCCACTTTAGATTGTTGAAAATACTGCCTGAGTTTAGTAATTCTTTCAATCTGAAATGCATTCTTTTAGATGTTTGAAAACCACAAATAAACAGTTATTGAACCTTTTTGGATTTACCTCATTTAAACTCAGTTTTTATTTATTACTTGGCCTGTTTTTAATATCAGTAACTAAAAAAAAAAAAGTCAAGTGGGAGCACTGTTTTCATGCAATGTTTAGGGGTTATTTGTATATTGTGTACAACGTTGACTTGTTTAAAGAAACAAAGAATGAACCCTGTCCCTTCCATCCCAACCTAAACCTGTGCTCAGTTGTCCTTTGCCACACCTTTTGTTTGTCATGTTGTTTTTAGATTGATTGGAAATGCTCTCTTCAAAATTGAAATAAATTTAAGTTTCAATTCCAGCTACAGGAGCTTTGTATTGCTGAACTTTAGTCTGAAAAGTTTCACAATGACATTTTTAAAAAAAAAAAAAAAAAGAATTTTTTTATCTGCTGAATTCTACCAGTGTAACCTTTTTTCTAAATAAACAATAGTTTTCTCAATGGGTCGTAAATCATTCTCTGTGTGGTCACTTTATTGCTTTATGTATTGTTACAAAAATTTGGTATTAGTTGGAATTTGTGGGAGGGTGTTTTCTGTCTGTGCTTATGAGCCCTCTGTACCCGCTTGCCGATCAGGTGCGAAGGGCTGGTTACACGGTGCGCTGCCCACTGTGAAGAGACAGACGTGTTACGCTTCTCCAGTGCTTTCGAGAAGCTCAGGGTTTGCCTTCCTGCATTCGGGCAAGTTTTACGTTTTTCTCTTGAGGCATTTGTCCCTCATCCAAAGCTCATTAAAATCTCTGGCACTTTTTTCCCACTTCCTAATTTAGTCAAATTCGACTGACTTACTGTCTCAAAAATGTCTTAGTTTAGTGTAACCAGTTTAGTTTAATGCCTGACAAAAAAGGGACTCTGCCTGGCTTCTGACATAGCATGGTAGGTCACTTCGGTCTTCAGGTCTGGAAGTCTGTAGGTCATGTTCATGAATGATTTCCATCCCCATCCCATCCCCCCTCAAGGTGTGGATTCAGTAAAAATGATCGCTAGTTTGTTTAAACTAGAAAATATGGGTTGTGAAAGAATACCTGTTTGTTGGAGAAGGGGAGATTCCAATGTCTTGTCTAGAGACTTTGTTCGCTATTCAGTGTCGAAAAGGTATAAATGGAAACTGAGCTTTTTTGGTCTGGCTACAGCAGTTTAGATACCCAATGAATTCACCAAAAAGCTGCTGTTATAGCTAGATTCCTGTTAAGTTTTGGAGATGGTGCATCTCTCGTGCTCCTTCTCTACAGCCAGTTCTCGCTCCAGGGACTGCAGGACTGGTGGAAACTTGGAGTGCGTTTGCTCCTGTGTTTGCCCGGAGCCCTGGGAGACAGCCAGCTTTCTGTAAACCCCAGCGAAGTCCTCCTTGGGCTCTGCAGCCAGCAGGTGTGATAGAAGGAGAAGTGGTGACCTGGAGGGGGAGAGAAAACTTCCCTTTTTGGTGCCATTTACACATCAAATCAGTTGAATTGTCGTATCAGACTGCACCGAGTAGTTCCTCTTCAGCCTTTGTGTTTATTGTACCTTCTGTCTCCTTTTTAAATTCAAATTCTGCTCCTCGTCCATTTGGTAAGGATCTGCTTTCTTTTCAAAAATCAATGCAATGGAACTGTGTTGAGGTGTGGAGGAGAGGACGTGATGCCAGTGGGAGGCATTTAACAATGTTAAGACTGAAATATTAGCAGAACCATAAAAACTTACAGCCCTGGTCCTCATGCCACTTCAGAACTTCAGCTGAAGCTGTCACAGCTGCTGCCCAAAGGCCGGAGTGAAGTTTTCCTCTATTTTTAAAAGGCACAGCAAATACAAAGCTAATCATAGTCCCTTTAATTTGAATAATTATTTTAAAAGATGAAGTCATGCAAGTTAAGGACCGGTTTCTTGGAGGAGGTGTGGGATCTAAGTAGCTTGAGAGGTTTAGGGGCTGTGAGGTGGTGATCCTGGTAACAGAGACTGAGATTTCTTGTAGGTTCAACCTCTCCCGGGACTGTAACGTATCGCAGTCCCTGGAATACTGGAGTTACGACGTAAAGGAGCGTATTCTTATTTTTTATGATCTCTAACAGGGAAGGATGAGCATGTTTTTCAAGGTTAGGCTTTCAGATTGACAAGCAGAAAATCCGTTCCGCCTGTTGGACCGCTGTGGTTTGCGTTCCGGCCGTCCGCGCGCCTGGGCCACGCGCTGTTGCCTTCATTCGGCTCACCGCTGCCAAGCAGCAGGGGTGTAGCAGCAGTGATTCCTGTTGGCCCTGCCTTCCCAAGAAGAGGTTCGTTGATGCTTATTAGTGAAATTGATACAAATCAACTCAAGTTTATGTGGAGAGACCGGTCCTTTTTGAACGCGCCTGGGAAAGGGGGTTTGCTTACGGCGAAGCGTATCAAATACAGATCTGTCAGAGCAAACTGATTTCCAATGATTGCTCTGAGAAACATGCTCAATAGATTTAAATGTTCAATATTCTGTTTATGTGGACTTTTAAAATAAAAACTCACAAGGAAATAAGGGTGACGCTAAAAGCTTAAATGCTAATTTAAATAGTAATTTAATTGCTGTACGCTGCCTTTAAACGAGGCTGGTTTGCTCACTATGGAGTGTCCCACCTGTACTGCTTTTTGCTGTCCTGCTCTCCCCCTTGTCCAAAAAAATCATCTATGAGGAGCTCGAGTTTCTGCGGGTCCGTTCTTTGTGCAGGAGCTCTCTGGTGACAGACAGGAGTCTCTGTACAGCGCACATCGAGCCGAGGCAGGCAGCGGGGTTTGGCTGGAGTCCGTGTTTGTTTAGAATTTGCCTATAGCGACTATTATAAAATAGTAAAACGTGTAAGGTACATCCTGTGCTAAACTGATGGTGTGTTTCACACTACTGAGCCGAATAAACCTTCATCGTGAATTAGTTGTTTTAACCGGCGGTTAAAACAACTGATGGTTCACAAAATGCCTGCCAAACAATGGGGAAAAATGTTATGTGGACAACGTAAAGACCTTTTAAATAACTTGTCCTGGTTTGAGGTAAAGCAGGACCAATTTTGTTCTGTAACTTTATTTGTTAGCGAGACCTCTTCTAACTGCTGGAATTAACAGCCTGTTGTGCAGGAAACCGTTCGCTCTCAGAGTGATCAGACCCATGTTTATGGCTGATGCCAGGGAATGGGATGCAGAGAGGCTCTTGCTTATCCTTATTGCTGTAATACCCAAGGGCAGCCAACTTTGTTACTTGCCCCGTTGGAGGGTGGGAAGCGGAAAAGCGTAGAGGGGTCACACCTGTGGGGAGCGGACAGGGCAGGTGACCCAAACCTGACCAACAGGGTGTTCCATCCCATCTGCCTCCTGCTCAGTATAAAAGCTGAGGGATCAAAGGGTCACTCTCTCTTTCATCAATGGCCAGCATCCTGGGAGGACTATGTCTCTGCGTCTGCCTTTGATCCTGATCCTGAATCCAGATCTGGAATTCAGCTCCCATCCGTCACTGAGTCCAGTCTGGGACTTCCCCTGTGCCTGCTGGTGACGTGACTGTCATCCTGGGAGCTTGATATGGCTTTGTGTATTTCATTTCCTTCTAAACTCTTAAGTCTCTCTTTTTGTCTCTCTTTTTGTCTCTCTTTCCTGCCTCCTGAGCGGAGCAGGAGAGAGAGAGCATCTGTCGTTCCACTGGATTGGGCCAATCTGGCCCAAACCACAACATAACTGCAATATAGCAATTTGTTTCTCCTTTGAGAATTTTGTTTCTCTGTTTAAAAAGAAATGTTTAACGTGCCCTTGTCTGTGCCTGAAGCGACGAGCCTGGGTGTTTTCAGAGGCGATGGGGATGTGAGCTATCGCCGTGCCTCAGCATGGTCCTGTTGACACCGAAGCAGCTGATGGGACTGAGCAGAGATGGAGCATGTGCCTGCTGAAAATTACTGCCTTGTAACGAGTTCTAACTTGACAGATTTTTAATTGCAGAAGATGATGGCCTACAGGTACTGTCCACAAAGCAAATTAATTTGTTTTCTTCCCAGGAGTGTTTAGAAATAGATTTTTTTTTTTTTGCATGGATTCAACGTTAACAAAAGCAAACCTACAGCTAGTAGAATATTTGCTGGCTCTAATGATAAAAAACTAACTTTTTTGTATCCAGTATTAGTACTATTAAACACAGTAGCTTACTTCTAAATATTGTGGAGGTTTAGTTTGGTGGTGGTGTGGGTTTTTTGCCTTTTTTTTTTTTTTTTAGATATAATCCAGAGAAAGGGAACTTGAACTAAAAGCTGAGCACCCCTGGTGGTGTGTGGTCAGTTTGTGTCTTCAGTAATCCAGGATCTGGGACAAAGAGGTGTCATCTTGGTGGCTTTATTTGAAACTACCGAATATTAAGAAATTGTAGTGCTTACAGACTTGATCAGTAAAACTCTTCTGATTAGCTTTCTCCTTATTAATTGGAGGTTATTTCTGAATGAATTGGGGAAGATTACAAACCCTTGTCCTGCAGTGCAAGACAGACACAGACAAATTGGGACGGGAATCAGGTAAGAGTTACCCAGCTAATTAGAGGTAAGGAAGAATTACTAAAAGGAGAGTAACCAAGATAAATTCTCAGGTGCTTTTAATTAACTCATTAAGGCAGTCTAAAATGAAATACTTCCATCAAAGTCACTCTAGTCCTTGGGATTTACTGGAGTGCGAACGAGATGAGTCTTTGCCTGGTTGACCATGGGCACAGCAGCCAGCTGGCATCCCCTGGGAGCTACCGGAGTGCTGGGCTGGCACACTGGGATGGGGGTAAACTGGGCACAGGACCAGCTCACCCTGAGGTCTCTGAGTATGGCGTAATCTCCTAAGAAAATGGGAGAGTATCTGTCAGCCCAGGCACTTAAAGGTGAGTTGAAACAATCATTTAAAATTCAGCTTCGAGGAACAACGTACCTGCCCTGGCCGGAGGTTTCGTCCCTCGCCTGCGATGCCCGAGCAGTGGTGGGAGAGGAGAAGGGATGCGGAATGCTGACCCTGTCGCCGGTGTGGCGAGTGCAGAGATAAACCAGCCGTGAACAGCAGCGATCCCAAGGAAACTATGCAACTTTGTGAAAGCACGTGCTGTAGAAATAGAGAACTCGGCAGTGCTCTGCGATGTCCTCATCTCCTGAGCGGGGCCATAGGAACAGTCTCTTCCCACGTTCATGCCCATGGGAAAGTTTTCTACCCCAAGAAAACTTTCCAAAACAAAGCTGGTGGTTCTTCTTTGTGTGGGTCTCCGCAAGGACTCAGCTGCGTGTGCGGAGACACCAGTGAGGGTTTAGGGGTGGCTGGTGATGGGAGTCGTACGCAGAGCACAGCCCATGGCGGGGGGTAGACGACCAGAGTGGAAACAGGGGGGTCAGTGAGTCCTGGAGGGCTGGGAAAGCACGGAATGAAGGGACCTGTGTTCCTAGAGCTGGCCAGGTTGCATGGTTGTGGGCGCCACTGGCATGTTCATCAACCCCATCGACTCAGTTTGAGAGGGTTGTGGGGAAGAATGGGCAGGGCTGGAGCAGCGAGCGGGAGGGCACAAAGCACCCATTAATTAAATCCCGTTTCTGGTGTGGCCTGTCCCATGTGGTATTCCGATCCCTCTGTGTAATCTGCAGCGTCTGTGATAGGTCACAGCTTCAGCTATTTTATAATAAGCTATTTTGCCTGAATATGGCAAACTTCCCTTGTTTAAAGGGCAGGGGAATATTAAATAAATACCATTTATATTTATTTGCCTCAGATCAAACTGTGGCTCTTACATTAATTTTGTAGGTTTTCGGTAATTAGCCTGCTCAGCCCCTATTTGGAATTCAAATCCAATATTTGTTGAGAAGCTTCAAATGATATTAAAACCTGCTTCCCCCGGCGCACAGCAAACCCCTCTCCCTCTCCCCAAACCCCAGCTCTCACCACAGCACGGCTGGGAAAGTGTTGGTCAGACGGAGATGGGTGTAAAGGGGTGCAAAAAAACCGGGGTGCAAAAAACCAGGGTGCAAAAAACCAGGGTGCCATTGAGCTGGGGGGGGGCTGAGACCTGCCTTTCCCATGGCGTCCTGCCGGGGGGGGTATGTGCTGGGTGAGGCTGGGGCGACCTGGGCTGGCTGAGGAGAGCCCTCGGCTGCCGGCGGGGCGCGGACAGTGGCCCCCCCGGGCTGCAGCCCTGCCCGCGGGCCGCTGCATGTCAGTGTCGCTCCGAACACCGGCGGGAGCCCGGCACCGCCTCCCCGCGGCCCGCGGGCCCACCCCGGGCAAACCGAGCCAGGGGTGGAGCGGGCCGGTCCCGGACCTCCAGCCCTCCCCGGGGCGTTCTGGCGTTGTGCCCTTTTCCCTCCCTGTGCCCCGCTCTGGCGCTGCAGCGGGGACCAAACCCGTGTGTGGGTCTTGTCCCCCCGTGTCCCCCCCCAGCTCGGTGACCCGGAACCCGCCGGGCCGCAGCGGCCTGCAGGCCCGGGCACGGCTCCCGCTCTGCCCCACAGGCTGCGCCTCCGCTTTTACATTCCTTTAATCAATTTCTTGTGTCATAGGGTACGTTTCCCTACTCCTTACAGCGTATCAAGCATCTGCCATGCGCTCATTAATTGGTCAATTACTTTATTTATATGCTAAACATTATCTAAAGCACTAGTCATTACCAGCGGCATGGCTGTGGTTTGCCTGGTGCATTTTTTTATAGGCTTTATGGGCCTTACCCCCTCCTTGTCCCCAAGGCCAGGGGTGCCTGCGTGGACCCCTTTAACCCGTTGTGGACCAGACACCAGCTCAGCCCCCTTCCTCGGCCCTGCGGCGTCTGTGCAGGTCCCCGCTCTTCGAGGGCTCTTCCGTCACCACCTCCCATGTTTCCCAGCCTTTCCTCCCCCTTTGGCTTTGGCTCGTTTTCTGCTGCTGCCTTCGCCTCCCGGCTGCTTCTTTCACACCGCCTAAAACTAGACTAAAAGTATGAAAGACCTGAAACTGCAACAAAACAGATTCCCCCGTAACTGTCTGCCGGGGCAGGCCGGGTGCCACCGCTCGTCCTGGTTTCAGTCGTCGCCTGCTGCTACGGAGTGGCTCCCAGTTCACCTTTGGGTGTCAGCTCTGCCTGCTTCCTTGGAGGTGGCAACAGCCCCCTCACCAGCTGGAAACGATGCGCTGCTGGAAAGCCTTGGCTCTGCTCTCCCCGCCCCGTGCTCCATCGCTTCCCGGGCTCCATCGCTTCCCGGGCTCCATCGCTTCCGGGGCTCCTCTGATGACAAGTTGCCGCGGAGCGGGATATTATCCTCTTGCTCTTCTGTAAGATGCCCCGTCATCCTAAAATGCCATGGCTGTCATAAACAATTTAGGGCTAACGCTTCAATGTTAGAACCTGCAAGAAATAAATACCTGGGGTGCACACGGAGGTTTCATTATCCTGCCCTTCATGTCAGCCCACGGAGGCACCACCAACTGGAATGTCAGTCTGCCCGTGCCGCGGCGTCCAGCAAAACCGGCCATGCAGGCGCTTCCAGCGAGCTTTATCAAGCGGGCCGGGGAGCCGAAAGCCCGGCCGCGGGGCCGGGGCAGAGGTTTTGGTGCCAGGCTGGCTGCACGGTGTGTATGGCAGCTCCCTCGCTCGCGCTGCTCTCTGGGTACCGCTGCGGTGTCTGGCTGCTCCTCGCCTCGCGGGGCGGCTCCTGCCGATGCCTGTGGCCAGGGGGAAGCTGGAAAGCATTTTTGTCGATGCCGTCGCAGCGATGCCGGCACGTTACAAACCGGTCTCAGCAATTCCTGTGTTGATGACTGGTGAAATAAAGACAAGAAAGCCCGAGCACAGAGCTGGAGCAGGACTGCGCTGGTGGTGGTGGGGTGAGGATTTTAGCCAAACCTGCCTTCCCACAGGGTACCAGGCAGGAGGGGGTCCCACCGTGCTGGCTCCAGCCTGGGGCTCCCGGGCTGGGCGAGACGCAGCGGTGGCACTTAGCCCATGGCTAATGCCAGCCTGGGCCTTTCCTGCAGCCCCGGCACCGAGCCCAGCTCAGCGGCGTGCCGGCGCGGCTGCTGTGGGCACTGTCCACCCTGATGATACCCATTTTCAATGTATTGTGTTCTGAGTTAATATTACTTTGAAATTCATAATATCCATGAAAATATTATCTCTGTACTTAAATCCTTTAGTTTAATTGAATAGAGCTATCATTATCCGGAGCTTGTTTATGTATTGCTGCCTGCAAAATAGAGCCAATTTTCCAGACTGAGATGATGAATATGAGCACCAAAGAAATTTTGTAATTTAATTTTAATAGCCATGACTTATTATTATTTTAATAACCATAAATAATATTTTTTTTAAAAAAAATATTGCAGTGCTTTGCACAAAACCTTGGAAGGAAAACTGTGCCATAATAATACAGTGGGGGCTGTGTTACAACTTATTATTATTAATTTTTGTTGTCAGGTGCACTCTTTGCTGCGAGGAGGAGCTGCTATGGGTTTGGGGCTTTTTAGGTCTGGTGAGGTGCTTTTGCTCCACTGATGGCTCTGGAAATTGGATGAATTACTCTGAATTTTTCTTTATATTATTTCCCACCAAAAGTCTAGCGGCAAAGTCACCTCGGGGCGTGTTCGAGCACTGCGGCCCAGGGCTGCTGCACCAGCCCTGCTGCCGTCGCTGCAGTGTCTGTTGCAAAGTCCAGGGTCTGGCCCAACGTGCACCAGTCCTGCAGCCCAGGGAGACTCTGGGGCCCTGCCAGCCCCAGCCTGGACCAGGATGGCAGGACCAGCTCCTGCACCTCGTCCTCAGCCCCTGTGTCCCACCACTGCACTCACCTACAACGAGCACCAGCGGCCGGTGGCAGCTCTGCAGGGAGCGTGACCAGGCTCACCAGCCCTGCAGCTGGGACCCATCGCTGGGCACTGGGTGCTGACCTGGGAAAGGTACCGATGCGATGGCCATGCATGTTTTTCCCCGCTGCCAGAGGTATCGCCACAAGGGCACTCCACGCAGCTTGTCTGGTTGGGTTTCATGATGTGCTTTGGCCAGCAGGTACCAAACCAGTTGCTGAGGTCCTGTGCTTGCCTGGTTGGGTTTCATGATGTGCTTTGGCCAGCAGGTACCAAACCGGTTGCTGAGGTCCTGTGCTTGCCTGGTTGGGTTTCATGATGTGCTTTGGCCAGCAGGTACCAAACCAGTTGCTGAGGTCCTGTGCTCGCCTGCTCTGCAGCGGTGCTACCTGCCTAGGACCTTCATTGTTGGGGTTTTTTTTGGGGGGCGGGGAGATGATCTTTACATCCCCAGCCATCCGAGTGATGTCTTGCACTGCTCCAGCTCAGCCCCCAGCAGGCACTGGGCACTCGCAGGGGACCATCACCCGTGGTGGCCCCAGGAAGGAGCCCAGCAGGAGATGGTGTCTGATGGGGACCACCAGACTGGTTGTGCCGGGGGTAGCCAGGAGGGGCTGCCCCTGCCGGGGTGTGATTTGGGTGCACACCAGCTGTTTAACACCAGGATGACTTCCTGTGGTTCATAGTTTGTGGGTGTCTTGGAAAAACCAAACTGTGGCTGAGGTGAGCTCCATAAATTAGAGTCGGGATTAGCTGCAACACTGGGTGAAATTTTTCTTTTAAAAGCATTGCTGAAAATGTGGAAACTGCAGGAAAATACATCTGTATAGTCAACATTTGAGGAACGTATTTACCCAGGGTGCTGCCCACTCCAGGGGCAGGGAATGGCATCTCCCGCCCTGGCTGAGCCCTGGGGGCTCTCCCCTGCCCCCCCTCCCCACAGGGTATCCTTCAGACCTGGCCAAAATCAATATCAGCTTCACTCACCAAGAAAAAAAATTAAAAAATTAATTTGTTTGCGGGGTACTTGCTCCCAGCAGCATCCTGGGGCACCCCAAATCGAGAGAGCCAGGCCTGCGGGGCCAAAGGGACATGAGTAGGCAGGGACTCTTGCTCCTCCGGTGAAAAGATCAGCGGGCTCTTTATTTTTTTTTTTTCTTTACAGTTTTATTTACAAAATGTATTAAAACTCTTTGTACAACACCTCATTAAAATGAGGCTCAGTAATTGATGCCCACACATGCAGTTTATGCTTTTACAGCCATTAGTTTGCTTGGCAATTTTTCTGCTCACTGAAGTGCAGTTTCAACGATCAAAAATAGGAACTTAAATTACAAAAAAAAATGAAAATAAAAAAAAAAA
>VFFE01007645.1:1562348-1671445 GCA_008921705.1 Burhinus oedicnemus | reverse complement strand
TGCATTTTCCCCTCCTTCTAAATTCGAGACCTTTATAATAATATATCTGCCCGTCCTGCGTAGCTGAGCTGGTGGTGTCTTGCCTTTGGCGTTACCCTGTTTGCACGAACAGCATCTCTAACACAAGAAGATAGTGGGCAAAAAATGTCAAGACCCCCAGCAACAATTAAAAAATTCATTAAGCTACAATAGGCCAGTTATTGCTGGGTAATTATTAAGCTGTAAGAATTGCTAATTGTCTTATTAGCATTAAACAATTATGCAACCAATGGAAAACATACCATAAGAGTAACAAAATTACCTCCCTTTGTTGCTCTTATTTTTTTTTTTTTTTTTTAAAAAACCAATAATGAGATTTAAATTCTGAAGTGATGCTTATGGTTTTGCTCTCCAGGGTTTATTGGGAACATGTCCGGAGAGGAGTGAGACCTCTAAGGACACTCAGCACAGGGTGAGTAGGACATCTTGAACCGCATCTACAAGTCATCTTGCGGGGCTTGTAGTGCCCCTGTACCAGGCTGTCCCCCTGTTCTGCACCCACTGAAGCCACCCAGGCAGCAACACAGGGACACGGAGGTGCCCATGGCTTTGGAGGACCACACAGTGGTCACGCTGCTAGGCCAGGACTGGAGAGAGAGACAGTTTGAATTCTGTACTATCACAGACTTCCTATGGGAGCCCCTGTTCTCCCCCAAATAAAGCACGTGGTGCTTCAGGTTTGGTCTGTGTGAAAACAAGGCAATTTGTAGTTTCTCACATGAAGTCAGTGCAAAAGTGGAAAGTTCTGGCATTTAAAGTTATGCATATCAAGGATTTTATTACTATCAAGTTCATAACCTGGGGTAAGACCCAGCCTCTCTTCCGGGTGAGGTTCCAGCTGGATTTCGGAGGTCAGCAATAGCTGAAGGCCGAGCAAGAGCCGTTGTGTTCCTGTGAAACGAGAACAAGACCTCGTTTACCCCCACCACCAGGAAAAGGAGACTTCACTTATTCGTGCCCACAACAAGCTTGGAAGAGGCAAAGTGCTTCTTTGCTTCAGCACGTTAACATTGTTAATCACTAACAAATATTATCGGTTTTCCAGGCTTTAAACTCTGCTCCGCTGATAAGGCACAGCATTTCAAAGCAGCCAAGCCACCTCCTGCTCCAGGGTGGGTCCTGCTCCCATGGTGATGCCATGATAGATACAGGTCACCTCACACAATCTTGTGATCCAAACAGGTTTTTTGACCAGCAAAACACACCTTCGCTTTCACTTTCTGATAAGAGCGGTGAAGTTTGCAGCTCCTGGAGAACTGGAGGGAGCATTCTGCCACAGCAGTGCAAAGATTGGACTTCACCACCGCCCGGTTCGGGTTCCTCGGAAGAGGAGGGGAGGTCACCCTCTGAAACAAACAGTATCCCCTTGGAGAGCTGCTTTTAGCTCCCTGAGGCTCTCTGGTGACCCACCAAGCAGCTCTTCGTGGCCTCCACATTTTTTCCTTCTCACCTGGTGTGTAGGATGCAGCATGTAAGCAGTCTCCCATCCTTGTTGCCTAGAAATAACTTCCTGACATCAACCTCTAGCCTGTCCCGCACCGCACTGTTTTGGGGGACAGGAAAGCTGGCAGGTCATCTTGCCGGCAGGCAGGAGGGACAACAATGGAGAGATGCTGGTTTCTTGTTTGATGTGACATTGTGTCTTACCTAGGTGACAGGACACACTTTGCTCTGATGCTCACTATTTTTGATCCTTTGAGGTTTTTGGATAATGGATTTGCCATTTGTGAGCTCCTTGGAGGCATGTGTCGTGGAGAGATTCACCAAAGTGCCTCTTTCTGTAACTTCACGTTTCACTTTCTTCTTCTTTCAGTGGAAATTCATGTTCAGACTTGAATTTTGTAATAACCTTTTTTTCTGCTACTTTGCAGGTCAAACTGGCCAGACTCGGAGGAGAGGCGGGTATCACGCTGAAGCATTTCTGTGTGAGTAGCTGTGAAATTGTTGGGACTTTCTTTTCCCTGGCCTGGGTCTTTCCGACTCTGTGGAGTCAGCCTGGCTGCCTTCTGGGAAGAGAGAGCTGATGAGGCATGTTACTGATGAGACGCATACTTTTTCCTTCTCGTTTTGAATCCCTCAATTTAATACAAGCCATTGGCACGGGAATGTATGAGAGCTCTTGGCTATGACACATGCTTCCTATTGTTGGGAGTGAACGGCCCGGCATACAGCCTGCAGCAAAATTATGAAGTAGCTCAATTTGATCAGCTGATTTCCCACAATAGTTAAAAGATGTGATTTCTGTTTATGATATTGCGCTCTTGTATGAAAAGGAATGCATTACTTGATTCTCAGCTTCATGAGGCCTCACATTGTCTGATATAAGGAATCCACCCTTTCTCCATTCCTCAAGCTAACAAGGGTTGGTTTTTTTTCCTTTGGGCTTTAGGCTGGTCCTAGTCATATATTTAAGTTTTTTCTCTAACAGTAAGGTCCAGGCTGCTGCATATGGGAACCAGCATAAATTTAAGAGGTAATGGCGGAGGGTGGTCCCCATTACCCATAGTCATAGCAACCGTCAGGAAGCACTCAGCATTTCTCTGTTGCAGCTCGGTATCTAAGAAGAGAACTGAAAAGGACTGTGGAAGAGAAAGAAAAGGAGACATGTCTGTAAGTAGAGAAAAATAAATCGGCCCCTGTCTGTGGACTGCTGCTCTCCAACAAGCTTCCAAACACGCCTCGGGAAGGGATCTAGGGCAGCAGGCACTGTGCTCGCAGGACACGCTGTGCTCCATGAGCCGGCAGTGCGTCACAGGTGGGAAATTTCACCCAGCAGCACTGGGAAAAGCTCAGTGAGCGCGAGCAATGTCCACCAAAGAGGATGAGGACATCTAAGGCTCCTCCAAGGAAAAGATGTAGAAGGGAAAAATACAATCCAGAGCAAGGATTTTTAAGCATCATCCCATGAGGAATGTCATGACAGAAGAGCGGTTGTGGGTAATGGACAGGCAGCTCTGCTCCCTTCCTGCCCCGTTCCTCCCTGCAGGGCTTGTTAGTTTACCTGTTGGGGCATTAAAGACTCATCATAGCTATAAACTCCCGCAGAGCTCTCCTTAATCACCAACTAAGAACACTGCACAACTCGCTGATGCCTGTATTTTGAAAAGCCATTATTGGGCCAGTAGTTACACTATTACTGCATTAGCTAACTCCTTCAGCGATGTCATTTTAATCACCTTAGTGTATAATGTGGACCTGATTCTTCTGGTGTACCAAGGGCCGTACCTCCAACCTAACCCTCTCTTGGGGTGCACAGCTTGGAGCCAGTGACTAACAGTTTCTTCTTCTGGTGTCTGCAAGCCTGGATGCCTTTCTGATCTGACCGTCTCGGTGCAGGGAGGAACGAGGTGAAATGTAGTGGCCTGCGACATACAGAAAACCGCAGCTGCTCTCCGAGTCCAGCTCGGCTTTCCGCTCCGTGGGTCTGTGTCCCCTGCCACCCAGCCCCAGCTGCCCCTTCCCAAAGCGCAAGGTAATGAGAAGGGACTAACCGCATCGACTCATTAAGCCGGGTTTGTTAGGAGACAGATTGTCATGTTAAACAAATATATTTTTAAAAAACTGAATATCGTTCCCTGGGCTGTGCCCCATCTGGGCCATTAAATCTGAAAGGGGTAACTACAGCTGTGTCAAAGCTGGGCTCAGAAGCCGATTTTCACTATTTGTACTACTAGCAATTGGCAACAACTCCATTTTCAAACATCATTTTCTTCTCCTCGTTTCCCAGTGCCACACTACGTAGATCGCAAGCACGGCAGGGGAATCACACTGCTAAACAAAACAGTCTTTGGGACTTAAAAAAAGAGACCCCACAAATGCATTTCCTAAATCCTCTTTATTTCTCACCAGCCCCTGAGTTACCTGATGCCAGAGGATGGGAAAGGCTGCCCATCGCTACCCAGATGGCTTTTTGTGAATTATGCAAATTTTATCAATGTAATGAAAAGGTGGTGCGGAAACGAAGTGGGACAGCTCAGCTTTCAGGGCTCCAGCGCTGCAAGTTTCCAACTTGCAAGCCAGCAAGCATCTTTTTCGAGGGGAAGGGGAAAAAGGGACAACTTTGAACATTTGAACAACAACCAGCATTTCTTTTGATCGGTCCCTTGGTAGTCTGATTAATTTTGAGTGCAGATGTTTATGCCTTCCTTCACAGAGCACACCCCGTACGCGGGAGCAGGCTCACCCTGCCGTATTTCCTCCTTGCCACACCGTTCGTGTTCCGGTTGTGCAGCAACATATGCTAAGGCCGTATTACAAGGGATTCCTATAAATTGCATAAAGGATTAATAATGTATTTATAACACAACTTTGTTTTAGTATAAAGTGATCTATAAATTCGTAATAAATGTTTTATAATGTTTTTGTAGCCTGTTATAAATGATAAATGGGAGACTATAGATGCCACATCAAATATTCATGCTGCATTGTGTGCATTATTATGCCGTTACTGTTCAGGAAACCATTAATAATAAAGTGAATGGAGATGTAAAAGTTGCTGACATGCCCAGCAAGCCATTTATAATGAAATGTATAATCCTTACCATAAAGTAAATACATTGGCCAGTGATTGTTGATGAAATGGAAACACACTGAATTATTTGTGAGGTATTTATATATTAATGTATATTATCCATATCATGTCATAGAAATGCCATTAATATATTATATTATATGTATTATTAATTATTTTTACCTAATTTATAGGCAGCTCTTAAAGTGTTACCTTGTCTCTTCGGCAGTTGTGTCAGCCGCACGAGACCCGGTGAGTTATTTCACGTGCCCTGCGCGTGACCGCAGGAACTGGCCGCCGCGCTGCTGGCCCTGGCCATGGCCAGCCCCGCCGGGACAGGACCGCAGCGGGCGGCCGCCTTTCCGGCTCCATCATCCAGCCATCCTGCTCGTCCCCCTCTGTGGGCACAGGGCTGCCGGTCATGGTGGCCGGCCGCCAGGGCCTGATGGCCTGCCCCAGCCCCTGTGCCCATGGCCGGCCTCCTCCTTCCCTAGCCAGGATGAGGCCTCTGGGTGGCCGTGCTTCCTCCTCCTCCTCCTCCTCACGCCTCCCCTGCGTGGCTGCCCCTTCACGAAGGAAACCCGATTAATTTTTTTGTTGCGTGCGGGCGCGAAGGAAACTTCCATTGTGCCCGCGGCGGAGGAGGCCCGAGGTGTGGGATGCCGTGTGGCGACAGGGCCATGGCTGCCAGGGCCGGGGGTGCTGCTGCCCCCCCGTCCCTGTGGAGAAGCAGCCGCCTCCACACGACGCCCACGCGGGACCGCGGCTCCCGTCCCCAGCACACGCGTTTTCTGTCACTTCTCCCTTCCTCCGCCCCGCCGCGGCCCCGGGGGGGAGGCCCTGAGGGGGCCGCCGCCGCCCGCCCCTCGCCCGCCCCTTTCCCCGCCTCCTCCTCCGCCGCGGCCGGTCGCCACACGCCGGCAGCCTCCGGCCGGGCTGGGTACGGCGAGGGGCTCCCTCCTGCCCCGTCGCCTTCCCCGGCCCGCCGAGGCCATGGCGGCCATCCAGAACCTGCAGCTGTGGTGCAAGCAGCAGTGCGAGGGCTACCGCGATGTCAGCATCACCAACATGACCACCTCTTTCCGCGACGGCCTCGCCTTCTGCGCCATCCTCCACCGGCACCGGCCCGACCTCATGTGAGTACCCTCGCCAGGGCGTCGAAGCCAACGGGCCGGGACCCTCCGCCCGCGGCCGAGGGCCCTCGCTGGGCTGCGGTCAGCCCGCCATTGAGCTGTGGGCCCCGGGCCCTCTGTCCACCATGGGCCCTCGCCTTCCCCGCAGGTGCTGCCCGAGCAGAAATCCCAGCTCCTTCTTGGGAGATGCTGCAGGCGGGCGGCCAGCGCCAGGAGCTCTGCTGGCACCCACGCCGAAAATCTCCAAGCAAAGAGCTCCGCTCTTGCTGCCTCCACGGGGGGTGGGTTTTCCTCCCTATATTTTACCTTTTTCCCCTTTCTTCCCTTTGTGGCTGAAGTATAACTATTTTAAACGTGCCCTTTCCGTTGCAAGACAAGTTCAGGCACCGATTTTTGGGAAGCGTTTCCTTCTTCGCTGTTTGTGTTTGCTTAGGCTGGGCTTTCCTCGCTCAGCCGCTTATGAGTTGGGAGGCGAGGGCTATTTAAACAAAATACAATAGAAAGGCAGGGCCTGGCAGCCGCTGGATTCCTGCACATCACTCATTTTTCCCATCCAGAGCTCTGCCTCTGGGAGGCAAAGTGTTTTCCAGCCCTCGTTGGTGCCCTGTGGGTTTTGACCTGTCCCTGCCCAAATGTTAAAGTCTGGGAAGGTGAGTCACCAAAGGGAGACGTAGTTGGGGTTTTTTTTTTTCACTTCTGGGCTTGTTGGACTTCGAGGTGGGGGCGTTGAGGGGGGAGGTCAAGGCAAGGGAGCAGCGCAAATATTGCCCATGGATATCTATTTAAGTGTTAGGTCTCCCAGTCAGATGTGTCCAGCTGGTGGAGGACCAGGTTGGGTTTTCTGTACTGCAGTTTTCCTCCTGTTCCTTGAATTCTGCCTTTTCCTTCATGCTCTCAGGACAGCCCGCCGCTTGGGTTTGTGTGCAGAGATCTCTCTTGGAGCTGTCTTGCTTCTGGTGGAAGCCCAAGGAGATCTCCTCCTGCTCTCTCTCCTCTGTTTTGAAGCTTGGAAGAGGCAGGAGCAGGCTTGGGCAGTGGGAGGTTGGTGCAGGAGCTTCAGAGATGCTTTCTCTGCAGTCCCCAGTGCTTGGGCAGTCACCATGGTGTTGTTGTGTATGGCTTCCTGACATGCTGTTGTCCACGTGACTCCAGATACTTCCTTTCCTTCCTTTGATTCACAGTCCCAAAGATAGAAAATACCAGGGCAGAAAGGTTGATGTGACCAGGAGGTGCTTGCAGAGGGACTGCGACTGCTTCCTGGCCGACTCTGCAGCTGGTCCGTCCGGAGCATGGGTGTAAACAGGGGCTCAGCGCCTTGAGAGCTGGCATAATTCAATTGACCAGTTGAGTGGGTTGTTTATGATCCTTGAACTGCGTATCAAGGGTTGTGGATAGACATGTCTTAAATAAACACTCCTGTACTGAAGAGGGAATATGTTCCTTGTGGCATCTCTCTGTTCCCATTCATTTTCTCTTACGATGGAAATTCAGCCAGGCTTTATTCAGGACCTTACAGAAGCTCTTTCTGACTTTGACCTGCTCAGCAAAGACTGCCTGAAGATTCAAGTAAGAGAAGCTTTTATCAGTGACCTCCCTCATCAGTGTCAGTGATGTAATGCAGGAAAGCACCAGGTGTATCCTTGGCTGGCCAAAGTCCTGCTGGAAAGAAATTATGCTTTCAAGTCGTTGGTGGCCAGGGCTGCTGGGTGTCATGTGTCAGATCCTGGGGCTGAGTACTTGTGCAAATTCTCCATGAATCTGTAAAAGCTTCTCTCAGTGGTGGCAGCGCAGGGGCCACCGGCAGAGAAGTGCGGCTGGGTGCACGTGTGGCTGTGACTTCTGCTTCCCAGGGGCTTGAAGTGGTTTATCCTGAGCTCCTCCTCTTGCTTCTAGCAAAGATCCTAGTTGAAGATTAAAAGCATCATACTGAAAAAAAAGCTAGAAAAGGATAATTGCTGTTCGGAGTGCTTGGTGTGTTTGCAGCAGCTCTGCTGTATAAATCACTTGCAGAACATGATTCAGTCCCGACATCAGAGTTTTGCAATAGTGCTTTCCGTCTTGGTTTACACAAATTACATTCTTGGGCTGAGGAGTGCAGGGGATTTCTCCTTGCAGGAGCCTGAAAAATTCCCAGGAAAACTTCAAACAATTGCAAAACATGGTCATAATCATGGGCTTCTCTTGTGGGGTAGGTGGGTCAGAGGACAGGCTGGTGTGCGTCTCTCCCCCCTTCCTGTTTTCTTGCTGGAAAACATACGGAAAATATGATAACTTCTCTCAAACTTGGCTGATGTCAGTGCATATGTTGTCGGTGAACAAGGCAGGCTGTGTAAAATTAGAAATGCATTTCCCACTCACTTCCCACTCACCCAAGGATGCTCTGGGGGAGTGGAAATGCATGCTGAATTACCATGGATATTCATTTTTCTTTTGTCCCAGCTGCAGAGTGCTTCATAGCCAGCCCCAGCCAGGCACGCACGCTGTGTCAGGCAGGTCCCAGCCCATTTTCTGGGATGGTTGTGGAGCCCTGAGGCTCCTCTCATCAGAGGGACGTGAAGCCTCACGGCAGCGTGGTGGGAGGCTGAGGTCTGCGGCTGCCGCATGTGATGGCAATGGCTGTGCAAGCTCCAGCCACGGTTTTAGTGTCCTTGGCCTGATAAGTGACTTAAAAGACGCAGGGGAGCTGTGCACACTTGCTTAGCTATTAATGCCAGATGTCGAGGAAAGGTTTTGATTAAGCGCCTTCTCTTCGTCCGGGATCTTGCTCTTTCCCAGACTGTGAACTGGTGTTTAGCTCGGCGTTCTGGGAATTGACTGGTTGTGAAATCCCCTTGGCAGCCGAGCAGCAGCAGGCACCCGTTCCTCCAGCAGCATCTCCTGGGTCGTTGTCAGCTCAGCGGGGCAGGATGAGGCCGACAGTCGCCCATAGGGACAGGGAGGGCCCTGGCCGTGCTGAGGATGGGTTGCCCGCAGTCTCCATTTGCTCAGCAAAAGGCTGGGGTGAAGCAGATCTGCTGCCTGCTTGGCCTCCGCGGGGTTGTGGTTTGCGTGACAGGCGGAGGCGAGGGGAGGATGGTTCTGGGGTCAGGGAGTCTCGTCTGCTGTTAGTCAGCCCCAGCAGCACACTGCAGCTCGCCAGCGGGGCCCGAGCAGCGTGGAGCAGGCATTGCTGAGAGCAGGATGAGCGCATGGGGGACATCTTCCACCTGGGATTCCCAGCCCTGTCCCCTCTCCCCAGGTTGTTTGCTCCTCCAGAAAGAGCACAGCCGAAAGGTCCTGTTCCCAGCGGGACACGCTGGATTTGAACCCTCCGTTCAAGGACTGAGAGCAGGCAAAGGGTGCTTTGCTGTTTTTCAGTAATCTTTTTGACTGCGCATATCTTCTCGTCTCTAGAGAAAATAGTAACAACAGTGCTGAGAGGCAGAAGCTTTTTTGGGACCATTATGGCTCTGGGACTTTTTTTGCCCTGTTTGCTCCAAGGTAAAGTTTCCAAAGGAGTTAGTGCTTGCAGCCATAGAGGTTCCTCCTAGGGAAGCACATGTGCTTGCGAGGACTGAGGCATGCTTTGCGAGCGCCGGGTCTGTGCAGCTGGAGCAGTGGGTGGTCACAGAGATTTGTGGGCATGAGAAATGCTCGGCCACTTTTTGCTAAGAGAAGGATTTTTGGGGGAGCTAAAAACTTCACTTCTATTCCTGCGCTAGTGAACTCCACTCTGATTTGTTTCCGACACTGGCGGCCCTCTCTTGGGTCAGATTTATATTTCTCACCTCTTCCAATTAATTCAGTTGCCTGTGTTTTCTCAGCGGAGAACTCCTACTTCTCCATTTGTATTAGCTTTGCTTTCTTAGGATTACATTGGTCCAGAGAGCTTTGATATTCCAAGATAGGAGATTCACCAGCAAGATCAATTTCCAAAAGAAGTATTATATGTAAGCAGTTCACCTGACTAGCCAGGGAAGGAGTGATGCTGAGAGGGCAGGAAGGTCTTGAAATGACCAAGTAACCTGGTTGTTTGTGCTCTCCTTCGGGGAACAGGAGGGGATTTCAGATATTCACCATCAGAGATTTGGATTTTTAGGTCTCTTACGTGCCACACAGCGTGAAGCTGCACACGCAGTACCCTAGCAAACAGCATTCAGTGTGGGAGCAAAAGGCACTGACCGAGAATAACTAGGTAACTCCAGTATGTTATGTTATAGGTGTCAGCACGACCGAGGAAGCTGGAGCTCCTCCTTGCTCTTCCAGGTGTTTTCCTACGTTCAGGATGTCCCTGCTACAGATGCTTTATTTGGGAGCAGAGCTAGGAGTGAGGCAGAGCACTGCAATCACCTCCTCCAGCTGGCTCTTAAAAAAAGCTGATTTTCTTGCCTGACACAAAACAGGGTGATTGTAGCTATTGTTTCACTGAAACTTTTTTAGCTTGTGATTATTGTTGTTGCTCTTTTTAATCCATTGTCTCAGGGAAGGGAAACCTCTGGGCAGGAGCACTGCTTAAGAAAAACCTCTGCAAGTCCCTTTGATTTTGCACAGGAAAGAGTATATGATTTAGAGGTGGGATGTGCCTTGTCTTTATGTGCTTCCTGGAGGAGTTTGGCCTTTGGGTCTTACCTGTCGTTCATTCTCTCCTTAGCCCACATAGCAATGCCAGATGTGGGAAGCAGGGAGGAGGTATAGGCTGTGGCAGGATGGACAAACCTGTTTGAAAGCGCCTCTCTTATTTATAATGTAATGCTCCACTTTCTGTACTAAGCAGATAAAGGACCCGGCTTGCTCCTTGCTGTTACAAGTCATGGAAAAAGTTCCCCTGCTGCGATACAGATCATGTGTTTGTCTCATGAATAGTCACTGTGAGCCAGCTTTGCCCTGGCTTTCACACGGTTATCCTGGCTCCTCTCAGAGGTGAGGGACTGGCTAACAAGGGTAGGTCCACATCGGTTATAAAGGTGCTATGTACAAAAATGCAAAGTTGGTGCTGTAGCCTTTTATATCAGCCTTTTGCTTAGCTCTGGGCCAGCAAGTGCAAGGATTGTAAAGAACTGGGTTATCAGAAAGGAATTGACCCTGCCCACTTGCCTGGACAGAAGGAAGCAGTGTTGGAGAGCAGGGCTGCCGGCCAACAGTTGGTTTTGTATTTCCAGTTTAGCAAGTGACAGTCAGTTTAAAACAAAGCTGATGGTGGCTGTTTCCTAAGCGAGGGACATGCTCTGCTATGTGTGAGAACGCACGCTGTGTTGCGGCTCTACTTTCAATAGCACAAACTCACTGTCCCCCATGCTTTCTTACCTGTCCTGCCAGGTCCCAGTTTCTGAGTTCCCAGCACAGTGCAGAGAGGGGTGAAATCTGGGTTGCACCAGACAGGGGGAGAGCAAATCTGGGGAGAG
Source organism: Burhinus oedicnemus (assembly GCA_008921705.1). Classification (NCBI taxonomy): domain Eukaryota; kingdom Metazoa; phylum Chordata; class Aves; order Charadriiformes; family Burhinidae; genus Burhinus; species Burhinus oedicnemus. The sequence continues at coordinate 1,660,382 of VFFE01007645.1, read as the reverse complement.
GGGAAGAGGGAGGTGATGTCCAGGGAGAGCAGAAAGGAAGAAGGATTGTTGACTTTGGCTTGTAACTGCAAACAGTAATTCTCTCTTCCTTTTCAGTTATTGGTTATGACTACAAATCAAAGGTGACAGCCCTAGGGAAAGGAGAATAGGATTTCTTGGTGTTATCAGCCGCAGTATTGTGTTGTGGACAGAGGTATTTCCCAGGCAGATTCCTGGTGCCGGTTTTGTGGAGCTCTGCCAGGAGAAAAGAGGATTTGAAACCAGAACTTGTGTGCTGGTGGAACCAGCAGCTTCTGAGATCAGAGGATATGGGTACATTAGAGAAGCCTGTGATACATGCAGCATCCGAGGGATCCACACCTCCTTGGAGCTGAGGTCTCTCTGTGTGGAGGCAACTTGCAAGACAGGAGATGAGCATAGATGTGACTGGAAAGTAATTTCAGGGAGAAGAGTGTTGCAAATCTGGCTGGCAGGCATAGCTGTATCTTTTTGAGTTGGAAGAGGAGCAAGGCTTTTTTTGGGGGAAGAAAAACACCCCATGAGTTAGAGGTTGCTCCTGGCTGTCTCAGCAAGACCCCTGAATCTGCATGGGATGTTTTGGCATCAGCACGTCCTGTCTGCGGGAGGCTGGGGGAGTCAGCCCTGCAAAGGTAGATGTGCCAAAAACTGTGTTGTGCTGCCTGTGGGCAGATGGCTGTGCCTGCTGGGTCTCCTGCACATCTCTGTCCTGGGAGGTACAGCAGGTCTGTGACTGTCTTGGATTAGGATCTGCCGCGCTGCTCCCTCCAGAACATCTCTGAGAAGGCAGGGTGGGAGGAGGCGCTTTGTCCCCTGAAGCAGCGAGGCTCAGAGAGGTTCAAGAAGCTGAAAGTGAAGCAGCTTGCTCTACATCACCAACCTGAGATTTTTCTCTTCTTTCTGTATTTCAGAAATTTCGACTCCCTCAGCAAAGAAAACGTGTACGAGAACAACAAGTTGGTAAGTGTCTTTTAATATTGTATTTTTGGTCTAGTCTGTGACCTGGCAGCTTGCTTATGGGGTTCAGCAACAGAAACCCTGCAGATGCAGTGTGCCGAGTGTGCCGTATTCAAATCCTTTGCCTTATTCCGCATGCGTCCAACCTTCTGATTTGAACGGCAATGTCCAGTGTGCTGGCTGCTTGAAAGCACCCTCAGACTGCTCACACTTCTTCACTGGCTGCACAACGATGCCTGTGTCCAGTGTGTCCTGTGGCAGCAGGAACTTGGACAGAGATGCTGGAGGTCAAGACATGGACGTGTTGAGTATGTGATGCTCCTGAGGGATGGAGCAGGAGCTGGGAGGTAGCTGATGGCGAGGGGAAGCAGAGGGAGTCTCTAACCATTTCTGCTTGTTCCCGGTGGAGGGAATGAAGGCTGCTGGAAGGTGGAGACATCCTAAAACCTCATCCTGCCTGGACACTTCAGTCCAGGATGGAATTTGAGTTTCTCTTGTTCTCTCCACGAAGAAAGTAGAAATTGGGCAGGCCAACCCCCTCCTGCACTGGATTCAAGCATGGGCTTAGTGCTCCAAGAAAGGATTTTTTCCTCCCTTTCTCCCTTGCAAAGAGAGAAGCAGCAGATTAAAATGCCTTTTTTTCCCCTTGGCATCACTCCACACAGTTTCGTGGCTGCTTGTCAGGAGCTCGGGATGTGAACGAACCACGGCAGCTTACTCTTGTCTGGGCTGGAGGAATGACATCCTCTGACGCAGTGAGCCATCTGAGGTGGTCCTTGCCTCTGGGAGAGCTAAACTTAGCCCCCCACACTCCTTAGCTTCTGCTTTCCTTCAGTCCTGGCCGTGTTCACGGTGCCTGTGACGGACCCTCCTCTCCCCAAGCTGGGGCTGCAGTATGTAAGCAGTTACTCACACTCTCTGGGGTTCAGCCCTGCATGTTCCTCTCCTCTAGGTGAGTTTCAGACCAAGCATTTTTGCCCTTGAGGTCTGGTATTTGGCAGGCATCAGGGCCTGTTTGCCACGGACAGTCATCCCAGCCAGAGCGCTGTGAAGCCCTGAGTGTTGCCTCTTCCCCAGCTGGGCTGATGGTGTCTGCTCTACTAGCAGCTTTGCTTGTTTCTGGGAAATGAGCTGTACGAGCCGCCTCCACTGCTTTTATTAATGAAAAGCTTCTTTGTGCCTCTCATAAAAAGAGTTGCTCCCCTCCTCTGTCGCAGTCTATATTCCCCCCCCTCCTCCCTCCATTTCTTAGTTTCTTTTATGTCCTCTATTTTGCTCTCTCTTCCATATTCCACCTGCTGTAGGATGACTTGTCTGTGTTGCCCTTTCACTGCTGGTATCCTGCTGCCTTGGCTCTGCTGTGAGTGGGGCTGACCACTCCATCTCCCTGTGGGCTCCTGGGCTAGCCTCCCCCCTTGGACTGCTCTCCATCCTAGCTCGTACGCTTTCTTCCTCTGGCTGCCCTTGGGATAGGAGTAGGTCTGATTTCTCCCAGCGCTGTTCCTCAGCTATTGTTCAGATCCTCCTTGATGCCTCACTATTCAATAGCTTCTTTTCAGGGGCTGTATTATTCAACTAAAAAATCTTGTCCAGGCTGCAATTTGCCATATAAGGTCTTCTGCGGAGGAAGAATGTGTCACTTCTCAAGTGCCAAAAAAACCAACCCAAAACCCTAGAAACATTTCAGTTGGTGGCATTTTTTTGCTAAAGATTAAAAAAAATGTATAAAGAGGAGAAAGGTTCCTAGAGGCCTTGGATCCAGTTCTTTCCGTGCTCACAGATGGTGGTGTGGTGTAGCAGATACGGCGGTGGCCTGCGTCAAAGGAAAGCTGTTCCTGGCCATCTCAGACAGCCTCAAGCATATCACTTTGCCTCCTCTATGCAGCCTGGGAGCAGGGACACTTACCTCTTCATAAAGCACTTGGAGCTGCACTGATGAAAAATGTTATGCAGAAATAACGTGTTGCTTCTTTAAAGGCCAGCCTGGGCAGGCCTTTAAGGAGGAGAAGGAATAGAGAACAGTAACTGGGCCATGTTAGGTGGTTATCTTGTTGGATCTCCGGTCAAGAGCAGTTCTTAGGAACAGGAGGATGCTGTAGGCACAGGGCACACGACATCCTAATGCTGCTCTTTGCATTGCTCACTTGGTTCTGGCCAAACCAGTTGTGTGCATAGAGCATCCTCCTCTTTGTGGTCCAGCCAGCCCCTCACGCTTGTTCTCTGCCTGTTGCACTGGTCTCACCAGTGGCACCGTCTTGCAGGAGGTGGCATGGCCTGCGTTCCTGTTAGACTGCACACCGGGAATGTCCAGCAAGAAAAAAACCTCCACTGGTCAGACCAGTTGTGCAGCCAGTGTGGTGGGGAACACTCCAAAGAATATATTAAGTACCAGGCTATGAGGCAGGTGAGTGCCGGGCTGGGCTGGCAGCTGGGATGATGCAGCCGGAGGTAACTGGCTGAAAGCATGCTTAATGTCAGCTCAGTTATATTTTTACTGGGATACCCAATGGAAAAAAATTGTAATTATCTTGCTAAAAAATAATGGCTGTTTGTTTCTTCTAAGCAGGAATAGTTGGCTTGTACACCAACACTGTTGTGTGTCTGTGCCAGAGGTCAGATGCGGAGGGTTTTAATATGTTCAAGTCTTTCTTTAACCCTTTCACTGTGGGGTTCAGCAGTAGCCTTCCATGTGCCTCCGCTCCTGCAAGAGCTGTTTTCCTTTGCTGTGTTGGCATTTCAAAGGGGATGATCCAAAGGGGGAGGGAAAGGATTTTTTCCTATAAGCCAGGAAGGAAGAAGGCTGGAGAAAGTCCCTAGTAAAAGCCCTACGCTGGATTGAGCAAGGGCAAAGTTGCTTTATGGATGTTGCATTTTTTTTGTCCTCTAGTAAAGGCTCTTGTTCAGAGGCAAAAGAAAACAGCTTTTCCCTCCTTTAACTGACTTTGATCCTGCAGTTTCAAAGCAGAGGGGACCACAAAGAAGAATATTTGCCCCAAATACATGTTAGGCAGCATGGTAATGGTTAAGCTGGAAAGGAGGTAGGTATCAGGAATTCATCTGCATTATTCCTCTCTTCCCCCTCTATAGTCTGGGAGAGAGAGCTCCCTCCTGCAGCCTGAGATTTCCCCCTCTTCAGATGGGGAAGAGCAGGCAGTAGGCAGGAAGCATTAACATTTGCACAGCACTTGGAGATAGAAAGCTGCCTGCAAACACCTACCAGCGCACCGTTAATTGGGGAGCGCTCCAGGTTGGGCTGGAAGCCTGGAAGCGAGTCTGCCAGCCTGGACTGACACATCCCCTTCTGCCAGGCCTCGCTCTCCGCAGCTGTGCATATCCAGATACAGGCAGGCTCAAGGAAGAGCAGGGGAAGCCCAGGTGAGTTCTTGTGCAGTGAGCTATGGCCAGCTTGCCAGGCCAGATTTTTGGCTCCCTGCCTGAATTTCTCAACGCGGTGGCTGGAAGCCATGACTCTGTTGGTTCCTGTAAAGGCCATACAATGTAGGACTTAAACTGATGCAGCTGTTCCCCAGTAGAGTTATTATTTGAGTGGGGCTGTTTGTAGTGGAGTTTCTTACTTCTGCTGAGGAGCAGCTTTGCTGCCTGGGCTGGACAAGACCGCCCCATTTATTTTTTTTTTTTTCCTTCTTTCTCTAGGCATTTCGAGTGGCGGAGGAGGAGCTGGGGATCCCAGCCTTGCTGGATGCAGAGGATATGGTTGCTCTGAGGGTACCAGACAGGCTGAGCATCCTCACCTATGTTTCCCAGTATTATAACTACTTCCATGGACGGTCTCCTAGTAAGTACCATATTCCCTGGAGGGGTGGGAAGGATCAGGGCTCAATTTTGTGCTTTCCCTTGCCTCCTAGCAAGCTTGGAAAAGCAAAATAGACTGCACAGAGGCCTTTTGGTACCAGAACTGTTTCAGTGGAGGATCTGAACTCTTTACACACTGGCCTACAGTATCACCAGTGCTTTTGGAAGGGCACAGGGCCGTGCCTTGTCTTTAAAACTAGTGCCTTAAGATTTAATATACAATCTAAAATTTCTTATGGTTCAGTCAGACGGGAGCAGCGAAGGTTGCCCTCCGTAGTCCCCACCTCCGCTTTCCTTTCTGGAGCACGTCCATCCCTGCTGCAGTCCTTGGCACACTGGAGGGCTGGTGGGAACGCGGAGTCTAGCAAGGCTGAGCTTGCCTGTGAGGCTGTGCCAGTGCAACAGCATCCATGGTAGGGCTTGTACAGCACAGCAGTACTGATATAAGGAAGTAGAAGAAAATGACCCCCTTAACTGACATAATTGTGATAGCAATTCTTTCAAACATAAAACAGGCCACAGAGCTGCCAAAGCATTATATTCACGTACTGGAGAGTTTATCTGGGCTCACAGGAGCATTATTGTAGACTTGGTTTATATTTGGCTTTAAGCTCATACAAAATGAAATAATACGATAAACCAATTTCACAGGTTCCTCCAGAGGAAACTTTAGAAAGTGGGACATGAATGACTTTACTAGTTAAGGTGAATCTAGATGGAGAAGAGAGATATGAATTGAATATGTCCTACATCTTGGAAAGAAAGCACAATTCACTCTGAGAGCTGCCTTTAATGTCTAAACTCTTCCTCCTTCTCCACCTCTTTACACATTTAAGCATGCTTTTTCTCTCCCTCTACAACCTCTTCCCTTCCCCCTCTTAATTTTTTATTTCTTGTTTTAAAACCACGCTGATTGAAGTCAAACAAAATCCGTTGTGTTTGTGCCAAGTGGTGGGAATCTGGGTCAGTTTGGGGTCTTTACCCCCTCCCCCCAGCATCTTGCCTGCCGCATCATCAAGCACAGCACATTTTTGTACTCTCTGGTGTCCCACAAAATGCTCTGGTTGCATTCCTGTTGCTGGGGTGAATGTGCGTGGCTGAAAATGAGCCCAGCCAGGAATGTGCCCTCTGACACCAAGCAGACTCCTAATACCATAATCGTGCCCTTCGAATGGGTTCCAGCAGGACCATGAAATAAGCAGGACGCAGAAGGCCAGAGAGGGCGAGCGGCCAATATTTTATTGAGGTCAGGCATTTACGGAAGAGCAGAGCTGAAGCCACCCATCTTTGTGCTAGACTTTGGGAACTCGATAACTGGCACAAGTGGGAAGTGAGGGGGCAGCCCGAGTCTAAACCGTTTGCTGGGTTGTCTGTCACCAGTCCACTGGTTGCTGCGGTAAAAGAGCCCTGGGTGTTTATTTGGATATCTAGCTTTATTGAGAGAAGACTGCTGGGAACTGGGCTTCCTCTCTACTCCCTACGCCCTGCCCGGACTCCCTCTGTATTTACGGAGAAGGGTATAATCTCTTTTCAGTCAGGTGGTCATTTAATTGGTTGCTCTTAAAGTGAAGATGTGGCTCAAATGTCCCACAAGGAACACAGAGACATCTCATTCAGAATAGGAAGCTGTGCAAAAATAACATCCCCCTGAGACAGATGAGGGGTTTTGTCTGTAAAAACTGTGCATGAAGCCTTATTTCCCAGGGAAGCCTCCCTGCACTTCTCATTCCTTGCTTGATTGAAGTGTGTTTGGGATTCTCTTTTCTCTGCTTGTTGTGAATTGAGAGGGTTTCTCTTTCATCTGGAAAGAAGAGGATTGGGCATTTGCAGGCTTCTTGAGGCAAATCCTGTTCATTTCTGCATCGGCACCACCATGGCACCTCCAAGTCTCTGTCAAAGAATTACCCATATTTAGCGGTCATTTCTGCATTTGACAAGCCTGTTTGCTCCATGGGAGTCCCAGCTGGGATGTGGGGGGGACACCCACAGCAGTGAAGGTTCAGGGTGTGTAGGAAGTCTGGAGCACAGCAACTTGAATGAAACAAACCCTCCGTGCTTCAGTTCCTTAGCTGTAATTCCTAAAAGCAGTGCCTGGTTCAGTGGTCATCAGTTCCAGCCGAACTGTGGGCCAGGTAGAAACCCGAGGTCTTGTTCACACCATTGACCGATGGTGTTTTGTATTTTTCCATTTTTTTCATTCCCTTCCATGGAATTCCCTGAGAAGAAAAAAAAATCAGCGGTTTCAGCTGATAGATGATTCCAGTATATGTTGGTAAAATTCACTTCTTGCCTTTTGCCCCTCACTCCACTACAGAACTGCTTGTGAAGGAAGCTGTGTCCCCTTGTATCATTTGCACGTTATCCGTCAGGCACCTCTGAATATTATTTTGTAAATGACCCCTAAGATCATGGGTTTTCCTTATGTTACCTTAAAATCTTCCCTTCTTCCTTTCTTCCAGTTGGAGGCATGGCTGGAATCAAGCGTCCTTCCTCTGAACCTCAGGAACAGCCTCTTGGGAAGAAAGTTGTTTCAGAGCCTCCTAAGCCAGTGCCACCAAAATTGCCTCCTGCCCACCCACCAGCCAGAGCTAAGCCTAAAGAAACCTCCCCAGTCATCATGGTAAGAAAAGTGGTTTCAGGTGCTCTTTAAACCTTAAATCTGTTCAGTGAGCTAGAGAGTATTTTGCTAGTTCAAGGCTCCTAGTGGCAAGGACTTAGTCTCTAAATTTTCTGCTCACTCTGGGGGATTTAATCCAGAGATCTGGTTACTGCACAGATTCAGGTGGGTGTCATGGGAAAGCCATCAGTCAGATGGGATTTATCTAGCGGTGAATAGGACATGGCTGTCTTAGGACATGGCTTTGCTGTTCCTTGATCTTGGGGATGGAGATTTTTAACAGAAGGTATTATTTTTGGTACAAAACATTGATTAAATTCTTGGAAACAGTTTCAAAGCAGAGAAGGGACAAAAACAGGGTGGAAGAAAGGAATCATCTTTCTCAAAAGGGTAAGGACCTTTCCCAGCTACTTCAGATTGGAGACCTTTGTACTTCAGTTTCCCACAGACAGACAAAACACCCTGGTCCTCTGGCTTTGTGGGAAGAAGTTCCCCTTACTCTATCCTTCCAAGGGCTGTTCCAGTTCGTATGAACATGGGGTTAGTAGGAGCAGGAGTTTTCTGGACATCACTTTTCTGTCCTAGCTAACTAACTGTGCATGTCAAACTCTCACCTGCCTGGGAGATTCATAGCTGTACGCAGGGCCACAGTGCTGCCTGCTCACCCACTGCGTTTCCCCACAGAAAGGGGTCCTGGCAGAGAGCGGGAACATCCCTAGCAGCAGCTGTGGGATCTGCGGGAACCATGTGCACCTGGTGCAGCGCTACTTGGTCGATGGGAAGCTCTATCACAGGAACTGCTTCAGGTACAGCTCTTCAAAGTCGGGGCACAGGCCTGTGAGTTGCAAAAGGGCAGCCTGGTTCCCTCGGGACTGGAGGGAGAGTGGTGTGAGGCACTCAAGGTGATGGAGGACGCTTCTATCAGAGTGGAGGCAGCCTGGGCCTGCTCTTGACCCATGCGTAGGGGAAACTGTCTGTACAGATCTGTTCTCATCCACACCTTTCCTGCTTCATGCCATGCTATCAGCAGCTCCTGTTTTGGTGCCTGAGGAATGTGCGCACAGGGTCTGCTCACTGCCAGTCTGGTACCTTCACCCTCCCTGTGCTGACAGTAGAATTGTGCCTGCACTCTCAGCTGTGTGTCAATGGCCTCCCAGTGCTCTGGAGGATGTGTTCTGAGACTTTCTTATCCACAGGTGCAGGCAGTGTTGGAACGTGCTTCTTCCTGGAAGCTACAAAGCTGGGCCTGAGCCCGGTACGTTCATCTGTACCAGCCACCAGCAGCCAGACAATGTCCAGATCTCTGGTCTCCGCAGCACGGGGAACAAACCTGAGAGCACCCCAGCCCCTACTGCTGCCAGGGCATTCCAGAAAACAGCAGAACCCAAGAAATCGGAGCAGGTGTTGAAGAAACCCAGCCAGGAAGGCCTTGCTAATTCAACCAAGCCATCTGTTCCATCTTCTGGAAGCTCTGGCTTCAAAAGTGTAAATACTCCATGGTCCTCTTCACCTGTAAATAAACCAAATGACTGCAAAGGTACCCCATTGGGAAATAAAACAGATCACCATGAAGGTACCCCCTCAGGGCCTCTTTGGACAACCTCCACAACAAAAACACAGCAAGCCCGAGAAAATTTTTTTCGGTCATTGGAGTCCTCCAGCAATAAAACCTCTGACATTAAAAAACAAGTCCCTTCTTCTCATGGCCCTGGTAAAACTGCCTCTGCCAGAACCACTACTGAGGTCAGTCCAGTGGACGCTGAGAAGGATCAGGCACGTAACCATATTATACAGGCTCTGGTTGGATCAAACACCTCTCCAAACAGGCCAGGAGGACTCAGTTCTACTGGCTCATCAGCATCCAGCAGGTAAGCGCTATTTCTCTTTCCCTTTTTACTCCCAAGATAGTCCTTGGGATATCTTTGAGAACTCCCTGTGTCTTTCTTCCCTTTTCCCTGACTGCTTTTGTGGCTGAGACTTAAAGACATGTAAAGGGACTCATCCAAGTCTTTGGAATAGAGGCCAATAAAAAGGCCTATCCTTTCAAAAAAACTCACTAGGTTGTTCTTTTTTGCAGTGGCAAGTTTTCTCCCAGCAGTTCTCAGTGGCAGAGTCCAGCTCCAAAAGCACAGTCCAGCAAAACAGGGTACACAGCACTGAAACAGGAAAAGATCACAGACCCTCTGCCCAAGAGCCAGGCTGCCAGCAAACCTGTTGACTCTGTGCACAAGCCAGAGTCGAAAGGCATCAAAGGTGAGGATGACTGATTCACATACAGCTCTGCCCGGACACAGCATGCCAACTTGATGAGTTTCTCTTGGACCAGTACAATGCGTGTGTCAGTGACTCTTATGCTTTCTGTCTGTACCACCACATAAGGGTTTTCTGCGTTCTGGGGCTCAACACACCGCCATTTGTCCCTGTGTAATCGCTCCCTCTAGCATGGCGAGTTTTTCTTCTCTGAGGATCTCCAGGTATTTGAAGTTGTACTAGCTGTCATCAAACGTTGGGATCATGGTGGATTTCAGAGACTTAGGTAGACTTTCCCAGACCTTACCAGAACTTGAGGATGATTTCGTGATTGCAGTTGGGGCTCACCCAGCCTATTTGTCTGTTTTGAACCGAGCTTCCACCATGATGACTGAGCAGTGGGCTAAGGGTGATGTTCTGTGGGGTACCCAGTGTCTCAACCACTTCCAGATGGCCTGTCTGTCTTTGGGCCAGAAGCAGAATCTATCTACAATTTGTTGTGAGCTTGTGGGTTTTTTCTCTCCCCCTCTTCCTGCCCCATCCTTTGGTCTCTGAGTTCTGAGCTGGTTGTGTTGCGGTTGAACATGCCTGTTCCTTTACACTGTGGCTGTGTTTCTGTAGCTGCATAGGGTTTAAAGCATTTGAGCCGAAAGGGGTAAAATGCCACCAACCTTATTTGCTGCCTATTGTATGTGAATCTTTCCATGTTAAATTTGTTGAACTGGTGCTGGTTTGCTACAATAACATCATAATATCTACCCCAGTGCATGGCTTATCCCCTAAGATTCTCCTGAGACACAAATCTGGCTTGTTTCTTTTTATTGGATCTGATATTATCTTGCTATGTCCCGTCCTTTAGGAAGCACGAATGTTGGTGAAGACAAGTCTGAGAGCCCAGCAGAGTGGAGATCTCGGTTGAAGCCTGTGGCTATCAAGTAAGTGTCTTGGAGCTGGTGGGTCTCTGTGACAAGTCCATGTCTGCAGCTGTGTTTGTTGCTGCAGGTCTGTGTGCGTGGAGGAGGGAAGAGCTCCTGTGTTTCAGTGCTTCTGTTTTCAACAATTTGATGGAAAAGACAAAGGCTTTCATTTCTGGGGAGGGAAAGCATATTTCAAATTGCTGGACTGATTAGAAAAGCGTGACCATCCCAGATGGAGATCCAGCCCAGGATGTCCGGAACTCTTCCTGTGGACCATGCTGCAAGAGGGATGGTTTCCTACCTTTGTCTTTCTTCTTTGCAGAGACCAAGGTGGCTCTAAGAAACCTACTGATAACTCCCAGGTGGGAACAGGGAGCCCAGCACACAAGGAGACAAAGCCAAGTCCGTTAGTTGTCCCATCAGCAAAGCAGGACTCTGGTATGAAGGATATAAGCTTTGCCTTCATTTTGCTAGTCAGGCAGGGGACAGGCATTACTGCTGCAAGGCACATGTAGGAAACATGTTGGTGGAGATTGTGCCTTGCTTTCAGACATTCTTGCTCTCTGTACCTGCTTTGGCCCTGTGGTGCCTTTATTTGGGGAGCCATCCTTCCCCAAGGAGAGGGACTCGGTCTTCACAGGGTGCCCTTCTTCTGCAAGACAGCTAGCAAGATTTCGCTTACTCTCTCTTGCGTAAATGTGTAATAGTGAGAAATCTTGGTGATGGTTCCCAGCTGTTTATTCTTCTCCTCCACCCTTCTCTTGCACTCTGGCCTTGTAATGTCCCTTTTTCCTTTGGGCTTCCTTATCATCAAGAGAGGAGAACTAGGACTAGAGATGAAGATGGCTAGTGGCGAGTGCCAGAGATGCTGGGCAATAAAGGGATTTTTATGAGATGAGGATTGAAATTTCTTACCCAAAACCTGTCTGTGCTTCTTAATCCAGCTTCATCTGGTGGATTCATGAAGAAGAAGTTGATCCCCAGCTCAGATCTTATCAGGAGCTGTCAGAATTCAAAGCAAGGCTGGGAAGACCCTGGGAGCTCTGCTAAGAAGGAGGAAGAAGGCAACCAGTTGAAGACAAGCACTACCACATGTAAGGTCTCTTTTGCCTACTTAAAGGCACTCTCTCCTCTGCACTGTCAGGGGACAGACTGAGTGGTCAGTATGGGAGATGTGTCCCTGAGTTTTCTGTGGCTGTTGTCATTGGGAAAAAATCTGTGTCATTAATTTTTATTAGCCAGCTTGGCCTAAGCAGGAACCAGCCAGGCCAGAGAATTCAGTGGGAAGGGAAGAAATTAAAATTGGGATTTGTCAGGGTCACTGCCCTGTCATTCTTTAGACTCAAAGCTATGAAGAGGACCATCTCCTGATTCAGGGAACTGGGATCTAGTTGATATCTCTGTTCCTCTCCAGTTGAGTGGCTTTGGGAAATGAAAGGAATGCAGAGAACTGTCAGCCAGAGATTCCAGCTGGCAGGACATGCAGTAGCAGCAGCCAAGGCTGCTGCTTCTTGGACTTTCAAAGATGTTTTGACCAGTGCTGACCAGTTTGTCCCTACCCTTAATCCAGTTTTGATCCTGTATGTTCATCCACAGCTTTACTATGTACCTCTCCTCCTTTGCCCAGTTGTCCTTGCTCCTACATATCCCACCACAATGCAAATCATACAATCATAGAATCATTTAGGTTGGAAAGACCTTTAAGATCATCGAGTCCAACTGTAAAGCTAGCACTGCCAAATCCATCGCTAAAACATGTCCCTCCGCACCACATCTACATGTCTTCTAAATACCTCCAGGGATGGTGACTCCACCACTTCCCTGGGCAGCCTGTTCCAATGCTTGATAACCCTTCCAGTGAAGAAATTTTTCCTAATATCCAATCTAAACCTCCCCCGGCACAACTTGAGGCCATTTCCTCTTGTCCTATGGCTTGTTACTTGGGAGAAGAGACCGACCCCCACCTGGCTACAACCTTCTCTCAGGAGCTGTAGAGAGCGAGAAGGTCTCCCCTCAGCCTCCTCTTCTCCAGGCTGAACAACCCCAGTTCCCTCAGCCGCTCCTCACAAGACTTGTGCTCCAGACCCCTCACCAGCTCCGTTGCCCTTCTCTGGACACGCTCCAGCCCCTCAATGTCTGTCTTGGGGTGAGGGGCCCAACACTGAACACAGGATTTGAGGTGGGGCCTCACCAGTGCCCAGTGCAGGGGAACAATCCTTCCCTAGTCCCACTGGCCACACCGTTTCTGATTCAAGCCAGGATGAGGCAAAGAAGGCATTAAATACCTCAGCCTTTTCCTCATCCTTTGTCACTATGTTTCCCCCCACCTTCAGTAAAGGATGGAGATTCTCCTTAGTCCTCCTTTTGTTACTAATGTATTTATAGAAACATTTTTTATTGTCTTTTACAGCAGTAGCCAGATTAAGTTCTAGTTGGGCTAGAAATTTCCTGGAACTAACCTGACGTTTGCTGCTGTCCTGTTTGCTCGGTTTGTTTGTTCTCCCCTTTCCTTATGCCATCTGGCTCTGTCTTATCTGTTTGGACTAGAAGGTCCTCACAGCAGGGCTCAGCCCTGACTCTGATGTTTGTCTCGGAGCAAGCAGGATGGGTCCCGATGGCTCGGTGGCCTCACGCTTTAGTATTTGTTAGCTGGTTCCAGCATTGTCCGTACTCTGCACCTCTGTGTCATGGTTTGGGTTGGATTGGCCACTCAGGCGGAACAACAGATTTATTGGCACCCAGTGTGGGCCAATCGTGTTGTCTATTTTAAAAGTTTAGCATGCCTCCACTGCTATCATTTTCCCAAAACTTTCCATCTCCTTTTTCCTCAGACTCAGCCACAAGGTTCAGCATTACATCTTTCCCAGGAAGCGAGCTGTTAGATAAGGGAGGCTGGTTTTATATCCGTCATTCTAAAGCTTAATGATTGCTGTTGGGGAGTGCCTGCTATGGGAAACTTTCCCAGCAGTCTGCCCCCATCTTTCACGTCTGTGCAAGTCTGCCATCTGAAAGGCTGTTCTCTTGCTGCTGTCACTTGACAGCCTGTGGATTAAGGACAGACTTGTTGCTCCTCTGTATAGGTCTTTGTTCTCAGCACTCGGAGAGCTGCTGTGAACAGTCAGCTACCATTCCTGCCCTTAATCCTGTGCGTGTTGCAGGGGGCTGTGGATGGTGAGCGTTTCTGTAGATCATTAGTTTTCTCTGGTGCAGGTAGTGTTTTCTGTTGAGAAAGGAGGCTCCCGAGTTTTCGTGCCAACTGTCCTGTTTCCAGTTTGCAGGCAAGCAGCTGACCCATCTTGTGTCTGTCAAGACAGAACTTGAGGATATCAGGGGATATCGGACGCTGAGCTGGTCAGGAGAGCATCGTTTTACTAGCTGTTCCTCTCCAGTGACCTTGGCGTTCTCACAATCAGTGATGCAGCTTTCTGCCTTGGTTGCAGATGCTGCACAGATCAGCCAGAAGGAGCCTGGAGATGCAGGGCTGAGCTGGGAGAGGGAGGTGTTGCTCGGGCAGCAGCGGCAGGCTGCCCATGGCAGGCCAGGTCCTTCTTGGAGGAACCTTTAAGAGAAGTGCGGGTCGCAGGTAGCGTACAGGGCAACAAACCAGCAGCATCCAGAGGGCAGAGTAACCAGCAGTGCTGGCACAACACAGCTGCTTGCCACATCCAGCATCTTCTCCCTCCGCACACTTCCTAGAAAACAGAATAGAGCAAGGACTGGGCAAATGGAGAGCTGTCCTTGAGCTCTTCCTCGAGTCAGCACCGATTGCCAGACACTCTCAGGGGGCTCCCCAAGTCTGTCTGTCCTGTCTTTCTCCTTGTGCGTGCTGAGCCTGCACCGCTGCTACCTTTCTTACAGCCCTACTCTTTTGATACTAGAGTTCTCCTTCCTATCACATCATCCACGTACGCCTCTGTTCTCTCTCTGTGGTAATTATCCAGCCCAGCCCCTCGGGTATCTGAATACCTCACACTCTTCTGTAGTTATCCTTGCAGCACAGTTGGGCAGAGGAAGCTGAGGCACAGTGGAACAAACACACATTGCTTAAGGATTGATTTTAATAGGTGTCCAGGGCCTAAATAATGCTGTGTAGCGGGGCCTAAGGGACTTCTCACCTAGGAAGTGTTTTGTGGAAGGAATTGAACCTTAGTCTCCTGAGGCTTATGCTAAGGTCCCCTAGACCATCTTTGTTTCATCAGTATTTACTGATACTTCTTTGTACAAGAGCACTTAGAGGGGCATTTTGAAGTATATCTTGGTGTTTCCTGTGACAGTAACCCAGTATTTCTGTTCTGTCCTTTGGAAGCTTAATAAGTGGTGGCTATTGCCACAATAAGTGTCTTTGAGTTTTAACAGGATAATGAACGAACATGGAAGTCAATATTCTCGGGTGCAAGTTCCCAAGTCACACCTGAGTTAGGTGACTGCCTGTGTCCTGGGGATGCAAGCAGCACCCTGTGACTGGAGGGTACCTGCAGACACATCTCTCACCTCAGTCAGGCGTGCCGATGCATGCGTGTCATCAGTGCCCTCTGTTGGGTGGCAGGGAGCTGTTGTGCTCTCTGGTGGTGTAGGCACTGTCCCACACCACAAAAATATTTTAAGTTTGTTGTGGCAGTTTTGTTTTTTTTTTCTCCCTTCTAGTTAAACCCTCTGTTCCGAAAAGCATCCAGAGCCCTGAAGCGGTGTCCCCAACCAAGGTATGGCTGGAAACCAGGTGTAAGGGGAACAGGCTGGGATTGCTGGGTATCCTGCTGGAGTGCTTGTCCAGAAATATGTTTGTCTTATTGGGAGGGTTTATCTGAATTCCCAGGGAAAGGGTGAAAGGCTCTGGGGCAGAGACAAGATGGAGAGACTGCTGGTTGTCTCCCATGCAGGGAGACAATAGAGGCTGGAATAAGACAGTGCCAAACAAAATTCTGGTAGATACAGCCTTCCCCAACAAAGGAGGAGGAATGTCTGTGGATTAATGAGTGTAGGTAGATGTTCTCACTCACAGTGAATTTATCAGAGTGCTGTACATTGCAGTGGCCACCGCTCTGTCGTGAGCAGTCAGCTCTGCATCTCTGCTGACTTGGCCCTTCCAGAACACGGCTCTGCAGTTGCGCTCCTTATGTCATTTCCCATCTCTGTTAAGGCTGTGACCTCAGCAGGCAGTCTGAGGGCACTAAGCTGTATTTGTTCCTACGCTTGTTTTCCTAGCTGCACCCAGACTACCTCCCTGAGGAGGAAATCCAGGAGAAGGTGCGTAACATCGAGAAGCAGCTGGATGAGCTGGAATTGAAAGGAGTGGATCTGGAGAAGCAGCTGCGTGGTTGCGAGGGAGGTAAAGAAGACCAGGGGCCAGCTATGTTATGGTGGGAAGGTGTCCGGTTCATGTCTTACCCCTCGGCATTATTGGCTCCATGTGTAGGAACTCATGCTACATGTGAGACACCAGGTTGCCAAAGGTACCTGGTATGGCAAGATAAAGCCCTGGAAATTTTAAACTCTCTCTGGCTGTTTCCTAACCTATTGCTTGAGCAAGCTCTTGTGTTTATTTGGCTGAAGGTCAGGGAGTTTTGGGAGTGGAAGGCTGCTATTGATCTGGCTTTTGGATCCTAAGCCAGACTGGCTGTCATGGCTGGCTCCAATTTGGCAGGGCTCAGTGAGTTCATTCAGAATGGCAGAGTTGGGCCGGCTGCGTGGAAGATGAGCTGGGTGCCCTGTGGCAGGGTATCTGTGAGCATCTTCCTTGAACCTGCAGGGAGTGATCTGCATCCTTTCCCTTGTACCCAGGGGTACCAAAGACAAGCTGTTTTCACTTGAGGTTGCCTACAGCTCATAAAAGTTATCCCAGGTTCTCCCTCAAGTGATTGTGCGTTTAAGCCAAGGAGACTGAACTGATGCAGCTTCTGAAGGAGTCTTGCCCTTTGTCTCTTTTGCAGATGAGTCTGAGGATGCCCTCATGGTGGATTGGTTCAAACTGATCCATGAGAAACAGCTGCTGCTCAGACAGGAATCAGAGCTGATGTACAAGTAAGTACCACCAGAAATTCACCCGTCTGCTTATGCACTTCACCTGTGAGCAGTAAGCAGGGAAGGATAGGGAACGTAGCAGCCCAAAAAATAATGTGCTGATCGGTAGGATGAGGGAGGGCTTGAGGATGTCTCTGGGAGAACTGCCAGCATCCTGAGGTATTAGCTGATGGGCCTTTGAGCACTGATGAGCACTCAGGATCTGTGATGAGTTTGTGGGGAGGGGAACCTTACAAATATGATGGAGGAATATTTCCCTTGACCCACCCGTAGCCAGGTGGTCAGCAATGGAGAGATGAGGCTTTAGCATAATATGAGAAGGGTCCAGCCCTGGGGCGTGGAGGGACAGTAACTCATCACTTCTGTGGTTCCTTCCAGGATGAAACAGCAGAAGCTGGAGGAGCAGCAGTGGAACATTGAGACGGAGCTGCGACATCTCATGAGCAAGCCCGGTAAGAACCAGCTGCACTGAGAGTCCTACTGGCCCCTGGCTGTGTGGAGCCCTCCACTCTGCATGCCAGTCCTGGGATGTCCTTCAGATCTGAATGACGCTGTCAGGGATTGCAGTTTCACTGTGGGGTGTCTCCTGACTGCGCTGTCGAGCTGCCAGGCGCAGACTGCCTGTAACATCCAACTCACCTGCGCTTTCTGAGGGGATGTATGATGTGCCCCTGAGCATGAGGGTAATAAAATTCGGGCCTGTGTGAGGAACTTGCTGGGGCAGGGTGGAGGCAGGAGCCACAGCGGGGAGGTACTTACCTATAGCTGTGAGATGGGCTTCCCTTGTCTTGTGCAGAGGAACTGAAGACACCCAGGGAGAAGGAGCGAGAGAAGGAGCTGCTGGAGTCGTACCTGAACACGGTCAATGATCGGAATAATATTGTGGAGTGCCTGGATGAGGACAGACTCAGGTGAGGGCCCTCAGATGGTGGGAGATGAGCCAACAGCAGGGATAATTTCCTCCACTGCCCAGGCTGGAGAGGTGGATGAATGGCTGTAATCCAGACTTCTGCTCCATGAGAGGTGGGTGGTGACCTGTCACCAACCATCTTGTCCTAAATGCTGCTGCCGTTGCTTCCTTGGCAGCTGTTAGAAACTGAGATCAGGACCGCAGCCATGTTCAGTACTCTCTCAAGCTAATGCTACTCTGAGGACAAGGGCTGTGAAAATGTAGAAGGCTGAGGAAGAAAGGGAGAGGCTGGAGCTGGGGAGGATGGAGGCAGCATGGGAGCTGCAGGAGGACTCTGGGAACATGAAGCCAAGAATGTGTTTGTCTGCTGCAGCAAGCGAAAGAACAACTGTAGCCGAGAGTTAGATCCTCCCCCAAGTTCAAAGGAAGACTGCTGTGTCAAGTAGCTGGATTTGTGCCTCCTGTTGCTGAGAGCAGCCTCTGTTTCTTGACCTCAGGGCACCAACTCCAGCTTGAGGGTTCTAGTAATGCCCAGGCTTTTGGCTCTGGCCTTGCCCAGGCCCAAGGAGACAGCAGTGCCTTTGTCCCTGACTTCGATGAGCACCTCTGCAGCACCCCAGGCTACTGGTGTCTCAACCTTTATTCATCTCCTGGGGTGTGGTGGTGTCTCACAACTCATGAACTTGAATGATTCATAGGCCAGCTGGGGAAAGGGGCTCCCTGCTGCAGTGCTGGACTGCCACAGTTTGGAAATCCCCACACAGGGCCTCAATTTCAAGGGAACCAGATGAAATTTGCTGATGTCTAGGACTCTTCTAACTGGTTGGGTTTTTTTCCTGCACCCTTCTCAGGGTGTGCTATGGAGGTTGGTTATTACCGACTAGGGGCATAACAGTAGTCTTTGCATGGGTTTTGGTGTCTACCACCTTGTCATGAAACACAGCAGTTTTCTAATGCCATGCTGTTCCATTACAGAGAGCAAGAGGAGGACCAGATGTTGGCAGACATGATCCAGAGGTTGGGTAAGGGCCGTTTCTACTTGTATGGAGCAGCACTGGGTGGCACTGGGGCCATGGGTCTCAACCTGCTCTGTGTCTGCTCCCTCTCCTGCAGATGGATCTCTCGAGAGCCAGGAGCCAGACAAGAAGAAGAACAAGTTCCGCTTGTCCAAAATATGGAAGCAGAAAAGTAAGAGTAAAGCTCAGGAGTGATGTTCCTTTGCTGAGCAGCCCAGAGAGGGCCATCAAAGGGATGTTTCTTCCTCACTGCTGCTTTTCTGGAGTCGTGCAGGACTGTGATGAGGCTCCATTGCTCCCTGACATGGAGACTGCAGGTTTGCGGACCAAATGGACGGTGTGAATCCCCTCTGGCCCTGGTATGGGGCCCAAGGATGCCTTTCCCAGAAGATGGGCTTTTAAGACTGTTTTCCTTCTTTGGATCTAGCTCAGAGCTGGCTTCAGCCTCATCGGCAGCTCATGAGGGCAAAGCTCAATTTGCCCGTGGGGTGATTACCATCCTCAATGCAGGAGCATGGCACTGCCTGTCACCCTATGGTGCCCCACTCATGTCAGCCAGGGCTGCACCAAGGACACGGCACTGGTGTGCGAAGGGCTATTGTCCCTCCCTTCCTCCCTCCCTGAGTGTGCTGTGGCTCTTTGGCCAGAATCAGAGATGCAGAGAGGGAGGTGCTGTGGGGCAAGAGAGGTTGAGGGTCTCCCCCTTATTGTGCCAGTGCAAACTGGAGCTGCAGGTCCCACAGCCGAGGGGAGGCAGAGAGCAGAACCACCTCTATCTATAGGGTGGGATGTCCTAGACCCAGAGCGGTTTCAGCAATAGCTCTCTGTTTCCAGACCTCCTTTTGGGAGATGCTGTAGGCTGGTTTCTCAAAGCCATGAGAGGTTGCTCACTGCTTCATTCCCTCTATGGGGGAGATTTGTAGCTTCCTTCTTTCTCTAACTGCACAGTGAAGCAGGGTTTTCATTGCCTGTGGCCCATCCTGCTGAAGACGAACAGAAGTCTTCTTTTAACAACCTGGTGCTAACTGGGAGCAGAAGGGAATTAATGGGTTCGCCTCACCCGCTAGTCTTCCGTGTGGGACCAGCATTTCGTCTCCTGAGGCTCTGTCCCTGGACAGCCAGCGCCCTCAAGGGGTGCTGTGGTTCACCTTGGTGGGACCAGGAGAGTATGAGCAGGTCCTGGGCTGTTGGCAGTGAGTCTTTCCACTCTTCCCTCAGTCCAGAGTGACTGCAGCCAGACCCCTGCCCTATGTGGCAGCGTCCTCTCTTCCCAGTCGACTTGGGGAGCAAGGATGGAGATGGGCGGGGGAAGATCAGAATAATTCACGATGCCTCTAGCTCTGGTATGTGTGGACTTCCCTGCCCTTCCCTCCTCCCTCCTCCAAGCCAGGTACTTTGAGGTTTCTCCGGGTCCTGTTCTCCAGCAGGGCCTGGGATTTTGCAGGGAGGAGGTTTGGTGCCCGCTGTGCCCAGTGGCAAAGCAGAGGCGATGCATCCCTTACCCACGAGGTGGCAGTGGGACTCTCTGTCCCAGGCAGCCCACCCTGGGCACCGCAGGGGTGTGCTCAGTGAGATACCAAGTGCCCGAGGGGGTTCCTGATGCCCACAGTGTGTGCCATGTGTGTACATGTGGTGGGTCACCCTGTACCTGCATATGCTTTTGTCCAATAAAGAGTTGCTGGAGCAAATCTTAAAGAGTCCCAGCACGAATTTGGATGTGGGTTACTGGGTGTGGGCTGCTCTGGTCACTGTGAGCTCTGAGGATCCCTCTCCAGAGCTGTGAGTGGTAGCAGGAGCTTGCCGTACCTGTGATGGAGAGGCTCCTCTGCCCAGAGCTTGCAGACCAACTGCAGGTCTTGGGAGAGCAGCAGCACCAAGGGATTTCTCAGTGATTTCGTTTACGTGTCAAACTCCTCCCGGCTCGCAGATAAGTGCGTTTCCCCTTGGTGCTTTAGCATCACACACATCCCCAAGCCTTGCGGGATCCCGGCCTGGCCAGCTGTCTGAGGGAGAAGGTGAGAGACAGAGCTTGTTCTGTGGCATTGGTGACCCAAATGGCTGAACTGGGGTTTCATCAGTTAAAACGCTGATGGAAGCGCTGTCACCACACTCTTTGCTCCATGCTCGCCTGTACTCACCCAGAGGGGAAGATGAGCTGGTTTTGGGGGACACGCTGACCACAGGGGCTGGCGTGCTGTGCCTCGCCATCCTGGTCTGCTTGTCGGGAAGCTCTTTCTTTCCTGGGGCTGTGCATAAAGATGAGGGGAGGAAGGAAGGCCCCTCTCCCAGACCTGGGCATTAGCAGCAAATGCCCGGAATTAAACCTGCCTGTGTGGGCTGCCAGCTGAGAGGGAGGGAGCTGAAACCACCTCTGCTGAAGGGGAGAAATGAGTCGGTCCTGATGAGTGTGTCCCCCTCCTACAGCTATCCCAGGCTGTCGTTACTGCTGGGCTTTCATCTTTTCAGGCTCAGATTCTCCAGCCTCGAGAAGTTTAGTCTGTATGGATTTGGGAGTGGCAGCATTGGCCAAACTCATCCAATCCTTCTCACTCCAGGAGACACGAGGCAATTTAACCTTCGCCCAACTTGAAAGCAGGCAGGAGATGGGTCTACGCAGGAACATGATCACGAGGTGCTTAAACTACAACCCCTGGGGCCCTGCATTGGCAACAAGTGGATGGTTTGACCTACTACAGGGTTTGATTTCGTGAGAAGGCTGCCAGAAAGCAGACAGTCGTTACACCTGCTAGCTACGTGCTTCCCTGCCTCCGAGAAGAGGTTTTGAAGGGAAAACTCTGCTGCTTCTCCCATCTGGAGTCCTTTGGAGATGGTAACTGTGGCCTAGGCGATATGAGGCTCACCTGGAAGTGCTACATGGGTTTAAAAGTTTTAAGTGATCTCCAGGTAGAGAAATACTGAGAGCAGGAGAGGAGATAGGGCCCCAGCCGTCCTCGCCACGCCACCAGGAACAGGAGGTTGTGGGCTGGTGTGAGGCTGACTTCAAGACTGACCTCAATTATTTCTACACTAAAGATGAGCAGATAAATAGTGGAGTAGTGATCCAAAGGGGTCCTGCCCAGAGACCCAAACTCTTGCCTGTACTGACGGAGTGCTCTCTGGTCATGGCCAGGGTCTACCGGTACCAAGCCCCGTAGAGCCTGCCCAGCCCCACAGCTCCTGCACGCCCATACAGCCACTGGTTGTGAAGATGAGGACAACCCACCTTGTTCCTCCTTCCTCTGCCTTGAATTTGGGACTCAAAGGATTTGCATTTCCACCACTGTCCTAATCCAAGGCTTGAAACGAGCCCTAGACGAACAAAGCCGTTGGCTAAGGTGGAGAAAGGGAAGGGCTTTTTTCCAGCTGGCTGCTTTCGGCTGAGCCGATTCCCCCGCCTGACCCCCTCCTGCTCTCCCAGTGCAACCAGCTTTGCTCGCCACGTGGAAGTGCTCCAGGAGGCAAAGCAGGAGGATTTGGCCTTGGGACTGAGCAGGGAGGGAGGCGTTGGGAAACCAGCTCTCAGCTCTCTCTCCGTAGTGGTCACCCCTGAGTAATTAGGCAATCCAGGCACCCTCCTGTAGCCGAACAGGAACCCAATTCCTTTCCGTTCTCGGTGGGAAAGGACTGTTTGTGCTCTGCTCCAGCCCCATCAGAGGCCGAGCCCCGAGGTCCGGCTAGCAGGGGGTTGGCTGATACGTTGCTGTGTGTGTGTAGGTGTCTGCATTTCGGTGATGACTGAGAGCTTAATTACTCCTCTAGGTCAGCTGCTCCACTTCCAAAAAGGTTTTAAGGGGGCTGAGCTTCCCACTCGTTTCCTGACGGCCTCTGGTGGGGTTCGTGGCCTCGCCAGCTCCTGGATACCCACAGTGCTGCTGCTGCTTTCTTCGTAGCTGAAGATGAGTGCGGGGGTCTGCATCCCTGAGCCTCTGCCATTTCGGAGGCTCTTGGGGGTCCTTCTGCAGGCTTGGGGTGACGGGGAGGCTGCTGTCTGCTCCAGCACTTCAAGACTTGCGGATGACACTGTGATTAGGCAGTGTGTGTGTATGTCGCGCGCGCTCTCTCTCTCTCTCTCTTCTGCCGTTTTCTTTAATTACAATCTCGGAGGTAATTTCTGACGCATCATTAACAGTTCTGAGTAAACAAGGGGAATTCTCCAAATTATTCGCCATGAGCACAAAGGGAAATTGGCTTTCATCATCTCCCTCTTCATCCAAGGAAGAAGCTGATCTGCAGTAGGCGTGGGGAGGAAGGGAGCATTGTGGCTGCCCTCGGATGCCTCGAGTCAACTTGAGACGGAGCAGCATCCCATCCAGTTTATCCAGCTGACGGAGAGGCCGGCTCTGCCTCCAGCTTTTTGTCCCTAAGTGGGCTCATTGTGGTTGGGACAGTAAGTGTAAAGTGCCTCTTGCCTGTGAGAGCTTTGGGTGCTGCTTTTGAGTGTTCATCTCCCGTTTCCAGCTGGATGAATCGGTGCCCGAGCTGCTCAGGAGACAGGACAGATCAAAAGCATCCTCAAGGCTGTGTCTCAGCATGGAAGGTGACATCCTGCTCCTTGGCTCTCAGGCTGAAGGGTAATGCCTGAGGCCAGGGCAGGATTGGGAAGGGAAGGACGGAGAACAGATATGGAGAGACTTTGGGGCCGGGACAAGTGAGTTTGGTCCAACGCAAGAACTCAGAGGGATGCTGGTGCACCCTGTGAGAGCAGCAAATACGCCTGGCAGCCGGGGTGGGAGGCGGTGGCTGGAGAGGACCTCTTAGCTGGGTGTCCATGGCATTCCAGCCTCGTGCAGGGCTCGAGGGAAAGGGGCTTCGTTAGAGGGGTGGCACGTGGAGCTCGGACGAGGCATTTGGAGCACCCACACCCCTCCCCACCCCATGCGCCGCGCTGACAGCCCCTTCGCCCACGCTCCGGCGCCGTGGCAGCGCGTTTGCGGTAGCAACCAAGGGAGCGAAGGTTATTTATATTCATGCTGCAGCTCTGCCAGCCATGACTCTGTTATCTGCCATGCATGAATATTATTTGAATACAGAGTTTGTCGTGACTATTCTTCCGCGTGAAACGAGGGATTTGCTGTGGGATGGGAGCCCTCCCTCCGGCTGTCAGTCAGGAGGGGTTTCCTTTTCCTGTCTCGTTGGAAGCCGCGTCCCCAGCAAGGTGAGACAGTGGACACTTTTTCTCTTGTTAATATCCATGTCTAATCTCCTCTCAGAGGGGCCCTTTGTCCTAGACTGTAGCCAAGATGAGTAATTCAGGGATAGATGAGACGCTATAATTGGTTTGTGACAAATTAAAACATTTTTCCTTCGGAGCTGAGAGCAGGACTGTGGTCTGGAGCTGTCAAGCGTCACAGGGGAGGGCGATTTTCGGAGTAAGCGCATTGCAAATTGGCTCCAGATACGCCTTGGAGTCTGAAATTAAACTCCAGCTGGTGACTCCTCTTGGTTGGGGTTTTACTTTAGGAGGGCACAAAGGGAATGTGTGCGGGTTGGGAGAGTCTGGTCGATAAAGAGAATGTGACTTTTTTTATTTTGTTTTGCATTGTGCAATGAGCTGTGGAGCAGAGCGAGCCGTGGTGGGGATGCTGGGGAGCACCCAGAGGTGTGATGGGAGTGAGCGGGTCAAGAGCCGGAGCCCACCATTGCCTGCCTTTCCTCCACGCTGCTCTTCATGGCTCCTCCATCACATCCCAGCAAGGAAGGACCATGACGGAAAGTTGCAGCTCACGCCATCTCTTCCTCTTGGTCACGAGGGGGTGCCAGGTACAGAACCTCCTCAGGAGCTGTGTGCTGGTCCTTGCCCTGGAATACTTGTTTTCCTGGGCTGAGGAGAGTCCTTCACCTCTACCTGGAGAACAGGAGACCGGCTAAACCTCAGGAACACAGGTGACCAGGACAGACAGTTTGATGAAGTACTTGGTTTGACCCCAAGGTGTTTATGAGCTGGTTTTGGGCAAAGGGATGGAGGTGGGAGGAAAATGACTTCCTGATGCAACTGCTCGGCGCTGCTTAACGGAGACTGCTACAGCAGCGGCATCTCCACCTCGCGATGGAGATGGATGGAGAATGAAAGCGTGCAGGGATAGCAGGCTTGGGAAGGACATGGGTCTGTAAAGGGGGTTTAAAAGAGGCAAGAGGAGTCACTATGTGGGCTGGTTTGTGTGTAAAAGGTGGTGGGGAAGGGAGCTGTGAGATGGGAAGAATGGGCAAAGTCCAGAGGACAAGGGTGTTGAGGCTGGACCTTGCCAAACTGTGGACATCACAGGCAGGTTCAATATGGGAACGGGTCAGATGAGTGGAAATGAGGCCTGGAATTGTTTGCCTCAAGCTTTTGTATCTGATACCGAAGAAAAAGGAGGTCCAAGGAAGGGATGCTGTGAGTTTTCCAGGGGGTCTGTGTCTCAAAGTGAAGGAGACGGTCTGGAAGAGAAACTTGTAGGTATCAAAACAGGGAAAGCACAAAGGCTGTCCAGGAGTTGGAAGTGTTCAGACCCTGGAGATGTCGGGTGAGGAAAGGAGGAGGAGATCTGGGCATCTCCTAGATACGAACTTGCAGTCCAGGGTGGCAGGGTGATGGTGACGGGGAGTTGGAGGCCTAGGAAGGAAAGATCGCAGGATCTAGTTTCGCAATGGGAAGTGCAGAGATGCAGCAAATCCTGAAAGGCAGGATCAGATGGTGAGCTGTGACTGGTGTCGCTGGCATTAAGATGTTAGCTAATCCGGTTTAAGGGGATAAGCCCAAGGAAAACTGTGGAGACCTAAATTGGAGCTTGTCACTCTCCTGTGGAAAGCAGAAGTGTGGAGGAGGAGGAGGATTTGCTGAACGAGCCCCTGGATGGTTGGTCAGAAACAGAGGGTGGCCGGAGGAGGGCTGTGAAGATGAAGGGTCAGGAGGTGTTGGGTGGGAAGGAATGACAGGAGTCACCGAAAGCTGCACGGGGTAGAGAAACCATTAGCTGTGGCAAGGAGAGGCCATGGGACAGCCTTTGCGAGGGGTGGCCAGGGCAGGAGATGATCTAGGGGGTGTGGGAGGGAAAGGGATGGGAGAAATCAGGGAAAATCTGCTTAAACAGAGATGCCCGTGACTTAGTGCAGTGAAGGGTGTGCCATATTTCAGAATTCGCACTCAATTTTACCATCTTTTCTTACTGTAAGTGTGATGTTGTTGCAATAGGATAGATCAAGTTCAATTGTCTTGCTGCTGAGGGTGAAATAAATACTTAGCTGCGTAGTTTTTACCAATATGGCTGGATATATTTCAAAAAGGAGGCAGGGGAGGCACTGAGAGTTTGCAACTGGAATTACAAGTTCTGGAAGAAATCCCTCGTCTAGGTGCAGTCCGTATATAACTTCCCTCATTACAGTTTGTCCAGGAGCCTTCTGGACTGCGCCATCGCTCTTTCCATAGCTGACCTATAGCCCAGCCTATTGGGGAAACTGGTAAGGTAGCAGCGAGTCTATAGCAACGCAGTGATTATGGTCTGGGAAGCTTATACGATGCGTATCAAAGCCAGTATGGGAATTGCGTAAGTGTGATGTAGGTCTGGCACTAAAGTGATAAGAGTCATATCAAGGGAATAACTTAATTAACTGGTCTTGATCAAAGAACTATGTGAATTCAATAGCCCAGTTTTCAGCACTAAATGATGAAGTTTAGAAAAACTGTACTTGACGCAATTATCAATTTTCCTGTCCGAGGAGCTTTGAAGTGGCATTAAGAAGGGACAGTCTGTTGTTCCATTTAGGACAACTTGCTCCCTCCCTCAAGTGATCAGGAGGCAGAGGGGCTCCCTCTGCTTTTCAAGTGCTCATTTGAAATGGTCTGGCGCATCATAAACACTGGACGCCAAGGGGAACGGCATCTTGGCTTTCACAAGTTAATTGTTTCAGACGGTGTAAATCAGGAACAAAGAGCTGTCCTTTCCCTGCCAGCCAGAAAAAGTGTCTTAATTTGCCTATAGCTTTCATTTTGCCCAGGATTTTGGAGAGGAAGCGGTCCCATTTAACTTCCGATGGTCCTGGACCTTTTGGTCCCTCTGGCATGTCTGCCCAGCTGCGTGCTGTTCACACAAGATGCCGGGTATGAGAGCAAGGAAGGAGTTGGGCTGTAGAAGGGCTTCTAGAAGGCTTCAAAATACCGAACACCATGTGTGTTTATCCAATCTTGATGTGTCTGTGTGCACCCCAGTGTCTGGTGTCTATCCTACAAGTTGGATTTCTGTGCTGAACGACACTTTGGGCCAAAGGGAGGGGGAAGTTTCTGGCCAGCCTGAACCACAGTGGTCCAGGCTTGGACATTTTGTCCACCCGAGCTTTTTCTTCTCCATGGGCCCCTCAGCTGCCAACTCAAACGGGTACTGGAGTTGGGTTTGCACCTTGATTAACCAGTGCCTATAAAGCACCGATACCGTCTCTGGAGGAAATACACGGAGGTGTCCCACCACAACTCGCTGAAGCTCAAGGAGGCGGATTTGCCCCTGGTACGGGATCGATGCAGCAGACTCTGGCTGCAGGGAAGGGAGGATGTGCAAGTGCTCTGCGGAGTGAGAGCATCCCAATCCCTTCCTTTGGATTCACTCATAACCAGTGATAAAGTCAATGCCTCAACGCTGGGCCAGAGAGAAAAAGATGTCCTCGGCTAAAGGGGCATCAACCCATGCCACAGGTCAAGGGACAAGCAATTCTGGGACACAGGGTTGCATTGAGCCTGATGTTTATTTTGTCAATGTTAGTAAAAATAATAATAATTTTAAAAAAATATTTTGAGAAAATGAGAAATCAAATGCTGAAACATCGTGAGGAATAATAGTGAGAGGCCTGTTCTGCAGAGGGGTGAGGTTTTAATGGACTTTCTGAGTAAAATCTAGCTGTGTATTTAGTCCAGGACTAAAACCGGTGTCATGGTTAGTCAATGAGATATTTGGCTGATGAAATCTACCTCGTTATGGAAGCTGAGGCTCAACCTTCCGCATGACTTTGCAGCTATTTTAAGGGAGATGGGGAAGCGGGCAGCCCCGCACTGCTCCTTGGATCATTGCGTGTGCTCTGCTCCGTTTGCTGATGGCTTCTCTCCTCTCCTTCGTGTCCAGCTGGTGTCCTGGAGACTCACCCTTCTGCTGTGGTAGAGTCACTGCAGGAGACGTTCCTTTCCCCACTGTTACCTTGGCAGACCTCAACCAGGTCTTCCAGAGAGGTGGGCCAACGCGTTTGGATACACCTCCTGGAAAAGGATACCTAAACCTCATTCATCCATCAGTGACAGTGACAGAGATGGGAGAAAAGTCCTACTGCTTCCAGCTGCTGCTGCCTTCGGACAGACTTTCCTACTCTTCTCCATGCCCTGGGCACTGTGTCCTTTCCACAGGTGAGTATCTCATTCCCAAGGCAGGGAGAAGTGGGGATGTGTTGTGTCTACCAGGTACGGTGTGAGGCTGCTGTGAAAAGCTGAGAAGCCTCAGAAAGGCCCTTGGGAAGTTGAGGATTAATTCAATTTCCTTACAGCTCCAGGACTTCCCACTGCAGAACACAGATGGACTTTAGTTTTGCTCTCTGAAGTGAGGTGGTTCCTCCTCCTGGGCAGAAAGAGGGAATGATTTCCAAAGGCAGCAAGCCTAAGGTCCGCTCGCTTGGGTCTTCCCCAGAACGGGACCGAGCCATGGAGGTGGGATGCTTGGATCTCGGAGCCACGCCGCTGGTTTTTCTCCAGGAGTTGGAAGGCAGCTGGGTGCTGGTAGCCAGGAGGTGAAGCTGCTGCTGGCCACGCGGGCTCCGAGCAGCGAGGGCAATTAGAGATCAGAAGAGCTGGGGTGGCTTCGTCACATTTCCCTGCTGCCGTTCTGGAGGTGATAATATAATTCATATCAGAAGAGTTAGTGGGCTGAAAATGAATTGGAGAAATCAATCCAGAGGGTATAAATGAATTAGCATGTAAATGAGGACACTTGCTCTACATAGTTTAATATTGCCTGCAGCTGTAAATAATTCCAGGGATGGAATCAAAAGCCGCAAACAACTTCATTTTTGTGCTCCTCCCCCGTCCGGGAGCACCTGCAGCTACGACCGACCCACCCTTGCAGAATCATCGCATTGCAAGGGAATTAAAGGAGATGAGATGTGTATAAGTTGGGGGGTTTTTTTTTTTCCCCTGATTGGCCATTATTTACACGGCTGCTGCTCCTGGTTTCGTGCACCGCGTCGCTGTTTGTGCCTGCGCACGGCGGTGGGAGCGGCAGGGAAGGGGGAGGCAGGGTACCGGCTTGCGGTGGGATCTGGTGCAGCTTGTCACCAGCCATCCCGGTCACCCCGTGGTGGGCTGACGTGCGTGTGAAGTACCAATTTCTCGCCAAGACCTGCAGCATGAAAGGTCTCGACTGGGGTGAAGGACTTACTTACCCCTCTTGGGGGGTCTACGGGTGGGAGAGGTGGGTGCTTGGAGAGCAGGAGCCAGCCGGAGGGAGCGGCTGCTTAAATAAAAGGGTGCTTGGAGCTATCTGGAGAGACGGCGTTTCCAGGAGAGACGGCATTTCCAGGAGAGACGGAAAACCGTTTGCACTAGGAGCAGGGTGGGACTTTGGAGTGCTGCGTACAGTCTGGAAAACTGGAAGCGTCGCAGAGATGGGTCGTTAGAGTGGGGAAGGTGTCGGAAAGGCCCTTTACGGGAGGCGACTAAACAAGCACAGCTTATTTAGCCTAACAAAATGAAGGCTGAGAGGAGATGTGATCGCACGGGCAGATAAACACAAGGGAGGGAGAGGAGCTAGTTGAGCTAAAGGCCGATGTTGATACCAGAACACACAGATACAAACTAGTCATGAATAAATTTCAGAGGGAAATGAGATGGAAGTGTCTAAGTGCCGGAGCAGAGACTATGGACGAGCGCTGGAGAGTCCGCACGACCAGGCTGCTCTTGCACTGGCGTTTGACTGTAAAACAGGATTATAGGAGCAGGTCCCTCGAGATCAGGCAACCGCGTTTTGTGATCCGGGAAGTCCTGCCTGTTGCCAAAAGGCCCTTTAATATTCTGGCAGGGGAAGGATGCAGATCTGAGGAGGGCATATGTCTCATCGAGTGACTCCAAGAGCGGTTGTTGAGAGCTTTTGGAGTGGTGCTGATGACAGGAGGTTAAAGATGATCCTCGACAGTCTTTTATCAGTGCTTCTCTCTTGTTTTTGACACTGACGGATCACTGAGTTCCCTCTTTCATCAGGTTGGAGTTTCAGGTTCTGCACTAACTAGATCTCCCAGGTGGACTGGAAACACTGATTAAGATGGATAGAGTGAAAGCAAGTCCATTAAATTGTTAATAAAGAATATTACACACATACCTTAATCTGCAGCTAGCCTGACACTTTATAAAAGTACATTAGGATATAATCCAATTGAAGCCACAATATCGAGAACATCTTATCTCATCACAAATTGAAATTATATCATATTCCTCATTTCTTAAATTAAAAAGCTAAAACCTTTTAGTTTGCTCTCATATGCTTGTGTAAAACTTAATCAGTGGTTTTAACAACATTATTTTTCAATATGGGCCATTTCTGCTCTCATTTATTTACAAGAGAGAACTTCCTGGTAGGAGAAGTGATTCAATTTGCAGGAGGATACATCAAGCACTTAAGGATTTTGTAGGGATTGATTGATTATTTATCATGTTATCTTGCCTGGAGACGTCTGATATGCCTGTGCTTTTGCTATCTCTCATTCCACCTAATGCTCTTCCTTTGCATCTCGCTCCCCTCCAGTGCCAAGGGCGCTCCTCCCGCGCGCGCGTGTGTTGGAGGAAAAGGGGGTCAGGGAAGGCAAGGCTGAGGCTGTCTCCGTTGGGATGAAGACGCTGGACTGGGCAGATATGAGAGATTCGTTTCCCTGGAAGATAGCACAGAGGTAAGGGAGGTTAAAGGGTGGTTTGAAATCCTGCTGGATTTTAATCGCAGGCTGCAGCGCGGCTCAGCCGTAGAACTCCAAGTGCGTCAAATATGTCCTTCCTCACAGAGGAAGGAATTGGGGCACAGAGAGGCCACATGGTTTGCTGGAAGTCCCCCCAGGAGCAGAAAACAGCCCTGAAGGACCATCAGCCCTGGTTGGTAGCTGGTCACCTCAGGCCACGCTTCCCAGGTTCGCCATAAACACCTCCAAGTTGCCCAGCGAAGTGCTGGATGATGTCTGGGTACCTCCGTGGGACCACGCTGTCCCGGTGATGCACTGCCAATGGCTTGTCCAGGGCTCTTTGCAAAACCACCGTTGTCCCGACACTTGTGATGAACTTGGTGACCCAACAAGGCCGGGCTTGGGGTGCGGAGAGGAAGGAGCCACCTCTTCATGCTCTTGTAGCAAGAGCAGGGGGTGCTAATTGTCTTCGGTTGCCTCACTGTCAGTGATGGCATGTCCTCCGTGGAGGTGTTGAGCCCAAGGCCAAATGAGAGAGACACACGGTCTCCGTTTGGAGGGGGAATCACCCCCAGGAGCCCTGCAAGAGGGCTGCAGCTTGAGCTTCATCTTGAACGTTGGTGCTTTTTTTGGTGCTGTGGCATGAGTGGGTGAAGGAAGGACGCTGCCCATGGAGGCTCTTGGCCTCACATCCCTGGTGGGGCTTTGGGGCATTTGGGTACAGCAAGAAAGAAAACTTTTTTGATTTTAACCAACAAAACAATAGACAGCAGAAACTCCAACCAAACCCTCGACTGTTGGGACCGTGGCTGTCTTTCTGGCAGGGGGAGGCACTGGGAACAAGGACATGTGACGTTTACTTTTTTCACTGCTGCAGATTTTGGCAAATTGCTCTCCCTGCCATAGTTTTCCCTGAGCACTTTGAGATCAGCTGGGTTTATTCTTCTCGAAGTACTGGAGTGCAGGAACTGCTCTCTTCTGGTGAAAATAAATACAGAAATCCTGAAGCATGACTCCAAAGAGACACCAGGCTGTGAAAAACATCCTGCTGGAAAGAAAGTACTTTTGGTTTGTCTCACTTTTCTTTCACTTTCTGGGCTTTCCTGTTGTAGGGGTTGCATCGAAATGACAAACTGGAGAGGTTTGAAAAATGGAAACGGTCCCCTGACTCCAGGAGCTCAGACTTAAATATCAACAAATACCTCAGGATGCACTTGTGAATGCTGATGGAGCAGCTGACTCGGCGAGCGTGGAGGTGAACAACTCCGGAGCCCCGCAGAGCCCCGCGGTCCTGATTTGCTGAACCCAGCGGAATAAATCCCTGTACAGGATGATCCATGTGCATGGGCCCCCGCAGGATCAGGGCCAACGTTTGCAAAGTACTGTGAGATGCTTGGATGAAAGGGACTACAGAAGCGCAAAGTATTACTTTTTCATGATTACTGCAATTGCTATCCTTGGGGTTGTCCAAATGTTGTTGTTCCAAGTGAAAATATAAAACCGTTTTGGCACGTTTCTTTTTTTTGCGTTGTGATAAATAGAAATGCAGGAGGAGGAAAAAAAAAAAAAAAAAGAAAAAAATCTCCTCCGAACAGTGAGAGGAGGAAAGCAGTCCCTGTGCAATTTGTTACACATCTCATATGTCTCTGACTGCTAGCTGTAGAGATATTTAGAGGGAGTATTTAGCCAACCCAGTGCACAGCCTCTGGAGTACCGGCTTCTGCTTTGGTCCATGCTTGGTTGAACCTTTACAGCAGCTTTATGGTTTTTCGACACAGCATTTCAGGAGAGGCTTTGATTCTGGAGGATGCCAACTGCGCCGAGTGGGGCTAAGATGATTAATCAAATTATTTGAAGGGTGTTCGCCAGAACTGGGAAGTGACCAGTCTCTGTCCTAATCTCCGGATTGAGATGTCAAGCTGGCCTCCAACTCGGAGCGCTGAGCTCGCCAGGAGGCAGGGAGTGGAAAGAAATCCCCGGCAGCGAATAGCCTGGTGGGGCTGCTCGTGGCGGGGAGGGATGGTGGCCATCAGGGGCCATGGGATGGTGCTGCTAGGTGGGTTGGGTGAGGCCGGGGGGCTTTGCACGTCAGGAAGGCCAGACAAAGCTTCTCCAGCTGCTACGGAGCAGGAATAAGGTGATGGCTGTGCCTCACACTGCCTTTCTCCCACTGGGCTGCGGGGAGGGAGGGGGAATGGCCGGGATGTGCTGTGCTCCTGCGGTTCCCAACTGGCCATGGGGTATGGGCTCCTCTGCTCCCACCCCAATTTTGGGTCTTTGCCGAGTTGGAGGGAGGAACAAGTGGCCTGGCGTGGAGGAGACACGAGCACAAGGTTGTTTTGAACTTGGTGTCAGTGTCAGGTGCTTAGAGGAGCTGGGGCTTTGGTTGACGTCTTGCAGGGGATGGCTTCGGGTGGACGGCGTGGGACTGCGCTGACGGGGCTGGCAGAGCGCTCCATGAGACGAGAAACACGGTGGGGAGCAAGGACTCGGCTCTGACGATGCGCTTTTCTCTTCAGGGACCAGATGGGTCCGTCGTCCATCTGCTTTTGCTTTCAGTAAGTGTTTGGATTTATCCACAGTTAAAGATGAAGCCAAAGCCACCCAAGAAGGAGAAGGCGCGTGCTGCAGCAGCACAGCACGGGGCAGCCGGGGCTGGGTTGAGCACTGCAGGGTTAAGGAGAAGCCACCCGCATGGGGACAAGGGACCCCCTGCTGCCCTCCTTCCCCTGCCTGCCCTGGGGCTTGTGGGCGGATGGGCTTTCCCAGAGCCAGGGCGAGCACTAGGCACTGCTGCGTAGGGAATTGCAGGTCTCAACCCTGTTCTCCAGCTGCCTGGGTGGCCGGTGTCCCTGCTTCCACGTGAGCCCCAAAGCATCCCGGGATCCCTTTTGCAGCAGGAGGTGATGGCACCTGGGACATTTCATGGACCGATGACCTGAGCGTCCTCACTATCCGCCCTCCCCGGCATGCTCGATCCCGCTTTCCTGTCCACCGCTCAGGTCTTCCTCAGCAAACGCCTCTCGCCGTCTCTCCGCTTCTCTTCCAGCCCCGACCCGGGGGCACTCACCCTCGGCCGGGGCCGTGCGTTTGCAGAGCCCCCACTCCGCCATCTGGGCGGCACAGCGCCGGCGGACGCTGGCTGCCGGCCAGGCCACGGCGGGTCGAGCCGCTGGCAGCCCCCGGCCGCTTCGCCGGGCGCCCCGAGCCTGGTGCCCACGGCGCCGCGCGGCCATCGGCTGATGGGGAGGATGACTCAGCCGGCAGCTGTCGGGCCCCTAAAATAATGACAAAAACAATTAGCAGTCCAAGCAGTAGCCTCTCCTTAATTATCTCCTCCGAGTTTAATTAACTAGCTAAATTATCAGCAGTAATGTAGGCATTAATTATGTCAAATTACAGTGTAAAAATCACAAAGTGTGGAAAATGTCAATTCAGCTGTGCTCACCTGCCGGGCTGAGACAGTGCCGGTGACAGAGGCTCAGCTCGGCGCAGGGGAAGGGGCTGTTCCCCCTCCCCGGGGGATCGGGACCCCGCCACGGCAGCCTCAGCAGGACCCGGGGGGGACACCGATGCTGATGCTGACGGGAGCCGGTGGCACGGTTTTGGTTGGGAGCCGTCGGGGACCGCCTGGACGGGCACAGGAGCGGAGAGGCAGGAGCGTTTTGGCTCTGGCAGAGGGAGGGGAAGGAGCGTGGCTCCCCAAACCAGATGGCTTGGATGCTGAATTATTAAATTATGAATATTAATACA
The DNA here is from genome assembly GCA_008921705.1 of Burhinus oedicnemus. Classification (NCBI taxonomy): domain Eukaryota; kingdom Metazoa; phylum Chordata; class Aves; order Charadriiformes; family Burhinidae; genus Burhinus; species Burhinus oedicnemus. The sequence continues at coordinate 1,626,224 of VFFE01007645.1, read as the reverse complement.
AATCAGACACGGAAGAGGTAATAATTTTGCTGCCCTACAGAAATAATTAACATAATTTTGATAAATTACATGATAAGAGAATCTCAAAATTGAGGTAGATTTATCTTAATTAATATCTTGGACTTGCTCCGAAAGGTAAATTGTTCCACTGGGGACCGGGGAAGGGTGAAGATGGGGCCCCCAGCTCCATGAGCCGGACCCTTCCTGGGGTTAGTGGGGGGACACGACAGGGCAGCCCCTCCAGGCGGCACCACAGCCCTGGCTCAGCTGCACGGGGGGAGCGATGTCGGGGTTATTCCCATCCCCGCAGGGACACCAAGTGACTTATTTCAGGTTGCACGGGTCGGTCGGAGAGCAGAGGTTTGAGCTGGTGTCTCCAGAATCCCGTGTACCCAGTGCCACCTCCGCTGGGCTCCGGCGGGCGTTTTGCCCTGGCTCTCTGTGGAGGCAGTGCCGGGCGTGCGCCGAGGTCTGATCCCACGGGATAAATGGCTCCACCAGAAACTGCTGCCCAAGTTCCCCTTGGCTTCGCTTTGGGCGCCTCTGCTTGGGCGTATGTGCATCGCGTGCCGGTTGTATTCATCCATCTGTGCCGCTGCACGGGGGCGGTAGGTGGCTTCTCGTTTTCACAATTCATGCAATAATGTGGGTGTCTTCCCTCGTGCGTGTCCAGCCAAGGGCTGTGCACGTGGGTAAAACCTCGTATGCTTTCTGTGCTTGCACAGGCATGGTTTTCATCCTTCCCGGTGCATCCTTGACCCCGTCATCCACACGCTGGAGACGAGCACGCTGCAGAGGTGGGCGAAACGCTCCCTCCCAGGGCCGCGGAGCGGTGTCCGAGCTGCACACCTCCAACACCACCGCTCCAAGGGACCGGGGCAGGGCTGCATCCCAGGCAGACGGAGGCACACCAGGCAGGTATGGTGTGTTTGTCTTCTGCAGGTGAGCCGCCAAGAGCTGTACGTGGCTGAACCAAAGTCAGTGGGGACATCCCAGGGGGGCTGTTAGCCTGGAGGGGAAGGGGACATTGAGGTATGGAGTGATTTGCTTCACCGTCCATCATCGTGGTGCTGGGCTGCTTTGCTGCTGTACCACGGTGTTTTCCTTCAGCCTACGTGACTCTGGAGAAGCCCATGTCCCTCTCCAAGCGTGCGTGCAGCCCTTCCCCTTTGCTGAGCCGTGGTTATTGCCAGGGTCTTTGTCTCGGTGCTGCTGCCGACCATCGGCTTAGCCTGCAAAGGTGCAAATCTGCCCCAAAAGACTGCAGGGATGGCGTGTGCAGGTTGCTTGACGTTGCGCACTCAAATCCCAGCATCGTCCTAGCGAGCGTAACCTCAGACCTTCAGCAGAGGGTGAAGCCCAGAGCAGCCTCGGAAGCTGTGATTTACTCCCTGGAGCAGCAGACATCCGCGGGGCAGTGCCTATGCTGGTACGGAGATCGTCGGTAGCTTGTGGCATCAAAGCTGCAACTCAAATTACGGGGCTAATTGCAAAATTAAAGGAAATTATGCATTACTATGATATTTTTGCAAAACCAGTTCAAGCAATCTAGGAGAAGACTTTATCTGCACGTTAATGGTGTCCATTTAAACGTCCGGAGCGGCAGCTCCGCTGCACTCATGTCTGTAGCCTAGTTACCTTTCAACTATGTGTCTGCCGAAAAGGCTTATAGCTCGGTTATTTGATATATTTCTGACACGGGTGAGCGGGAGGAGTGCGAGGAGCAGCCAGGAGAGCCGGTTCTCAGGAGGCTTCGGTCTTGGTCTCGAGCTCAAGAGGTTTTTACATTCACATCCATGCGTTTGCCAGCTTAATTGGCAAAAGCTTTAATTTTTCAGAAGGGTTAGAAATCTTGTTGATCTGTTCCCACTGGCAGTATTTAAAGCCTCAAACACTTTCCTTTTTCAAAGAGCTGTACAAATGTTAACTAATACAGACCCAGTTAAGCATAATCCTGAGACGGGGAAACGGAGTCACGCGCCACGTGAGTCCCTTAGCTTGGACGGGGGAGTTGCCGGGTCCCTGTCCTGTGCTTCATCCAGAAGCCCCTGTCATCTCTTCTGAGCCTTCCCTGCTCTGCCTGATCCCCTGGCCTTGCCGCTCTAAAACCGAGCTGTATTTCATGGTTTTTTGGCTGGGCAGAAAATAATGGGAAGGAAAAAACCCAAAGCCACCAACTGCCATGACACCAAGGCACAGGCTGGAAGCAGAGAGCTGATGTGGCAGCGCTGGTGCACCCAGGTGAGATGGAGACGGGGCCCGGGATAATAAGGGATATTCCTGGGGCGCAAGGAGCGGTAGGAATCAGTATTGGGAGTATCATTAATGGAAAATACACAACAGGAGAGCCTTTGCCTTAGTGGGAGCTTTTAAATACAGACTGAGAGCGCTGTGGCTGTAAGTTAAGTTTTTTTAAGGAGAGTTAATGCTGTTATGGAGCATGTGAGCCAGCACCCACCGCAGTCACCCTGACACCCCTTCCGCTCCCCACCCGGCTCGTGGGGTGGCAGAAGAGGGAGGTTTACCTTGGGGTCCCCTCTTGCGTGGACCCCATCCGACAGTCCCTGCGGCTGGACCTCTCGGCAGCCCCGGCAGCAGAGAGAGATGTGAAGCCACGTGTCCGGATGGTGCTGGAAATCCTGTTACAACACGGGCACCCCGCTCAGGGGCATTGAACGTGGCTCCGTGCCGCCCGCCACCTCGGCTGGGTCCTGCCGGGGCTTGCCCAGGTTCACTAGCCACTGGCCACCCACCGCAGCCGGCTGAGCAGCCCTTCCTCGCACACGTACTGATGGGCGCCCTGCTCCCGCTTCTATATACACGTATCTAGACATTTTCCTTGCGGCAGCATGTCGGAGCCCAGGCACTGGTGTTGCAGGAATACCCTGCGTGCACCGCGCCGCACAGCCCCGGGAATGTTTTTTGGCCGGCGAGCCTCACGCTGTGTGTAGATATATGCATGCACACACGCACGGATGGATGGACGGGCACCAACGCCCGCTGCATTCAACGATTCAATTTGAGTCCAGCCTTAACCCCTTCACCGCTGCAGGAGACGTGTCCTGGGGCTCCATCCCATTGGGAGAGGGGGGGACGTGCTGCACTTGGATGGAGCTGTTGAGGTGGGAAGGATGTGGCTGGCGCCGGGGGGACCAAATTGTTCGGCTGTGTCTGGAGGTGGAGCGTGGAGAAAGGAAACTGAAGCCCAGTGTCATGTAGGGCGCAAAGGAGGGATTTTTAGGAGGTCCGGGTGGAAGGAGGGTGGGATGGAGAGTGGGGCTGGCAGGACCCCCTGCTTCAGGCAGCAAACCCCGAGCTGTAGGAGGAGAGCGCAGAAAGTGGGGGAAACTGAGGCAGGGAAATGGATGGACACATACGGAGAGGGGCGGTTGTTGGTGTGACCGCCCTGCTTCTGCAGAGCAAGGATGAGGTGTGGGGGCGAAGGACACTTGCATGGGGTGGAGGAGGCCAAGCTGAGACAGCAGGAGAGCGCAGGAGCCACCCCTACGCGTGCGCACACACGGGTGAGAGCAAGACGTTCCCAGCGGGGAGAACGCATCCATGATGTGGAGCTGGTGGAAACCCCATCCTTCCTCTCCTCTCGCAGCCTCCCCTCTGCTGGGGCTGAAGGTGGGGAGACGGGCTCTCTGCTTCTGCCTTTTGTGGCTGCTATTTTCACTTTGTTTCAGGTTTCTCCTCTGTTGGGACTTTGGGCCTTCCCGTTCCCCAGTAACTATATAATTACTTCACAACATGCTGCAGGAATAGTCGGGGAGATGGCTACAGCTAACACAACAATGGTGACAAGTAAAACATTAATTTCTGGAGTTCTTTTAATTAATTCATCAGGAATCGTGCTGTGCGGGATGATTACGTTAAAGTGTTTAATTACAAATTTATATGTAATGATGCACTTTAATTACTTTGGACTGGTACAATATTATTGGGCCCTTTTCCCAAGATTCCTGGCACTGGGTTTGGGCTGCACATAAGCAGTGCCACGGATGCTTGTGCCTCTAAATTATTTACATGGCATGGGAGAAATCTGGTCCTGATTGATGACAGCAAATTCTCCCCTTAGCTGAACGGGAGCGAGGGCCGTGGGGAATCCGGAGAGGGAAGGTCAGCACGGCGTGTGTGTGTCAGGCAGAACGTCAGGGTATTTTTGTTGGAAGAATCGAGGTTAATCTGGTGGAAACTGAAGTGATAGAGAGCCAGGCGTGATAAATATTTATCGAAGGGACCGGTGTCAGGATTCTGCTTCACCAACGCAGATACATCCAGGACGGATCCCATGAAGCAGCACAAGATGCTGCTGCGAACAGCCCTCGCCGAGCGCGTAGGGTGGTTTTCTCCAGCTCCGCTCCTGTCGCTTGTCCCCCTTCCCTTTGTCTTGCCTCTCTTTGTGTGCACACGTGTGCGTGTGTGTGCACGCACGCTCATTTTCTTTCCCTTTAGGCTCCCATTCTCCCCTCATCCCCTCTCTGTTTGCCTCCGTGCACGGGGAGCGTCTGTCATTCTTCTTTCTCCTTTGTCGGCGTCCTCCCAGGCTAGGCAGACCCCGGAGGGGCTGCCCCGCTGTTAGAAAGGCCGGCGAGCTAAAGTGCTTCAAGTTAAGTTTGAGCTCGGCCTGTCTTTAAGCTGCTCTACGTGCAAAATAACCAGTTATGTAGTGCAGATATCTATATATATCTATATATATCTATATATATCTATATATATCTATATATATCTGTGCTGCACGGAGTGATCTGCCTTGCTGTCGTGGGTTCGCAGCGCCTGGCACACGGGGCTTTGGCAAAACCTGCTTTGTTTTGCTTGAGTTTGGAGAGCAGGATCTGGCAAGGGAGAAATCCGACAATTTCCTCTTCAAGAGAGAGGGAAATAGGAGTCAGCTTTGGGTAGGTTACACCGATGGACCGCGGCAGATGCCGCGGTGAGGTTGGGCGTAGTGTCACCGGCACTTGGCTGGCGGTGGGTTTGTGTCAGTGCAACTGCAACCAGAATTTGCTGGCAAATAACGGCAAATGGACCCTGTGAGACGCCCTGCTCCGCTGCAGCCGGGACTTTGCCTGCTCATTTCGTGTGCGGTTGCACAGGTGATGCACCGATTCCTCTAGGACTGCGGGGTCCCGAGGTCCAAGCCATTTCGTTGTGTTACTTGGCTTTGAACGCACCAAAAAAAAGTCACTTGCAGTAGCTGACGTCACGCTGTCTCTTTCTGAGGGTGTAAGTTGCTTTTATCGGCGAGCCGATTTCTGGTGGACCTGGCTAGGAAGAAATGGGAGTTTTCTTGGGAGATGGCAGAAGTAGTGCCGGGGCAGAGGCGGGTGATGGTTGCCCTCATGGCCAGCACCTCTTGCCTGCTCTCCGGAGCACCAGAGCTCAGTGGCCACTTTGCTGCAGTTGGATTGAGCTTCAGACCTCTACAGTGAGCGTTGCAGCCATCTCATCTCCGACGGACAGACAGACAGACTGAGTTTCCAAGCTTCGCCCAGCTGCTGGACCCCAACAGGATGGTAGGTGAGAGCACCTTCAGTGGTTTCGTCTCCTGGGGGTGTCCACAGTGGGACACTGTGATGACTTTGCCTTCATTCATTTTTCTCAGAGCTTTGCAAGTCTTTATTGATTCATAGCTATTTTTTTTCATCTCCTCATCTAGTCTCCATCTCTCCTGCCTCTTCCCACCTTGCCTTGACCCCTCTTGAGCTGCTTCACCATCTCAAAGCCATATTTCATCACAGCAGTCCTGTAAAGGGAGTTTGTTCTCCCTTACGGGGTCAGCCGTAGGGGAGCCCAGGTTTGGGTGGGTAACGCTGGGGAGCTGCCATGGGAGGAAGGAGGTTGGGACATGGACCAGGAGCAGCCAACAGCAGAACAGAAGAGAATTGAACAGAAGGGACTTGACCCCGCATCTGCTCAGCTCTAGACCCAGAACACCTCCTCACCTGCAGAAATAGAGTAAAACTGGATCTTTTGGTAATCTCTGGGTGGCTGCTGCCTGGAGGCATGTAGCCCAGATGACGACCAGTGACAGCCCTGGGAATATTAGTTGCAATTCGGTCTATGGCCATGGAGACCTTCACGAGGCAGGAGCAACACAGCTCCTACAGGGCTTACGTGGGCAGGAAAGCTCATTGCCAGGGTAACTGGGCATGAAACTTAAACAGAGAAGGGTACGGGCTCACTGGGTCCCATCTGAGGCACTTGGTGTTCACCTGCTGGATCATCAGATCATTGGAGTGTGCAAAAATGGGGTGCTGTAAGGAGCTGGTCCCTGTGAGGTTCCCCATGCAAGAGCTCACAGCCAACGCTGTCCGTGCTCATGCTGTCAGCTGGGTGCAGCTCCTGGGGTTGTTCATTGTCTTCCAAAAGGTGTCAGGGCTGTTACAAGAGGTGGTGTAGCTCTTTTGCCGCTAGCCGGGATGGCAGAGTGGTTCGGATGCCCTCCTGGCAGAGCAGGCAGTGCCTGGTCTGGCTGACCCAGACCTGCAGCACAGCAAGGCTGGTCTAGTGGGAGGTGTCCTTGCCCATGCCACGGGGTTGGAACTAGATGGTCTTTAAGGTGCCTTCCAACCCAAACCATTCTAGGATTCCTGGAGGGTGGGTGCGGGATGGGGCGCTGCAATCAAGGTGCAGGCAAAATGTGTGAGCATCGTGAAGATGGACTGATGTTCATCCTGAAATCCTAGAGTGGAACATGTCCTGCACATGTTTGTAGCTGCCACAGACTCTGCGTGATGGAGCTTGTCAGACTGCCATGCAGGCTTCAGATGTCTGTTTTTCTTTTTTTTTTCTTTTTTTTTTTTTTTTTTTTTTTTTTTTTCTCTCTCTTGACATTAGTCCAGACATCCAGAAATGGTTTTAGTGCTGGTACTTACCGTGGGAGGAGGAGACGGGGTGCTGCACACATACCCCCCTCTCCCAGGTGCACCGTGCTGGTCAGAGGCGCAGGGCAGCTTTCCAGGGCAGACCCCCTTGAGCAGAGGGATTTATTCTGCCGTAAATAATTCCCGTTCGTGGCTTTTCTCCTGCCTGCATTGAGCTGGTTCAGGTGCTGGAAGCAGAGGCTGCTGCCTCGCCGCGATGTGTTGGAGCCCCGCGCGTGGTGCCGAGGAGCCTCCAAGTGCCACCTCCCCAGCACCCGACGCCAGAGGGGCTGGGGGGCTCCTGGGGGGCTCCGGAGGTGATGCCTGAGTTGTTTTAATGCGGGTGAGGGTTGCCGGAGGCTCCTCTTCGCATGGGGTCATGCTCCCAGCAATAAACCCCTCGATGCCTTCTCTGAGCCCCATCCCCAGCGGCGTTGCGACACCTCAGCCGAGCGTGGCTGGCACCGTCCGTCCGTCCGTCCGGGCTGCCAAGGCGGGGAACGGCTCCTCGGGCGGCAGGCCTGCCAAGGCCAGATGGTGTTTGCGAGCGGCGCCAGGTCCCAGCTGAGCGCTGCCCGGCGAGACACGCGCAGAAGCTGCCGCCGCAGCCGGCGCTGCCAAACCCGCGGCATATGCTGCGCTCTGCCCTACACCTGCCGATGGGCAGCCTCCGCGCGCGTGGCACCGGCGTGAAGGAAGCAGGAAAAGCGGCAGCCCCATCTGGAAGGAATTTAGCGGATAAATAAGGGCAGCGAAACCAGAAAATGAAAAAAAAAAAAATTAAAATTAAAAAAAAAAAAAAGAAGATGGTGCAGGGGGAGCCGCAGCCACCCCGGTAAGGTCGTGGGGCACAGCGGGTGAGGGCTGAGCAGCACCCAGGGGTGGCACTGCATGGGCACGGGGTGGCTGGGACATGTCCCCTTTGCATGGGGACGTCCATTTGCGCCGGGACCCCCCCCTTTCCCTGCGCACAGCCCAGGGCCGGCTGCCCTGCCACATCCCCACCAGCCCCAGAAAAGGTGCTGGGGAACTGCTGGGCGATATTTCTCCTTCTCAGGAGAAAACCCCAAATGATCACGAGCAAAATTGATGGGAGAATACACTTTCTGCCTACTTTGAATTTACTTTGGTGTACTCTACGCACTTGGGACTCAGGTCTATAATTTATTGAAAGGAACCAGACTGGAAACCAGCTTCACACTGTGAGTAATTTCTAGCATCGCTGTAATCTATCACCGGGAGACAGGGCACTTTGTTTTTCTGAAAAATTATTTTTATAGTTGGCTTGGTAACAACAACAATTATTATTATTAATATTAATAACTACTTGTGTAAGGCCTTTCATGCACGGTTTAGAAAGTGTTTTGCGCCTGGGTCAATAGGCGTTAGCTGCGTCTCACGGGAAGGGAAACTGAGGCACAGATTTGGCCGCTGCCTTGCTTAGGCTCACCCCGGTGTGCAGCACCCTCGCTCCCAAAATACAGCTTGGACCACGGGACGCTGCCACCCTTCGTGTATTCCTAAAATGTTTGAAGGTTTAGTGGTAATGAAGGAGCAGATCAGGAAATTATTTTCTTTAAAATTTGGGTCTACTTGCGTTAAAAAAATTATTAAGAAAACTCCAGAAAGAAATTGCCCTTTCCATGCCATGGTGGCTGGAGCTGACGTGCAGGTTGTCCCCGGCGTGCTCCAGCTCATCCTCTGGGATGAGCACAGAAACAAGCGCAACATCTCGGCTCCGAAACAGTGACTCAAACATTTCCTCCGCCTCTTTTTAACGTAAGGGAAGTCGAAAATTTTAAAAGCCTTTGATTTCCCCCAGGCTGGCTCCCCAGTGTCTGGCCTGTGGCCACTGAGGCCCCGACACCATCGTCTGGAGCGCAAGGACGTCTGCCTGGGTGCGAAAAGCAGGACCCATCCGCAGCGGCAGCACTGCCAGGGCTGAGATCCGCGGGACGCCCGTCCTTAACTCCCTGCTGCCAAGCTCACCAGCTTGGCTTATTAAATAACGCCGTGCCACTTCACAGGGATCTGCCCAGTCTCACTTTCCAGAGTGGAAAAATGCCATTTCTGGGTAGAGAGCAGCAAAGACCCCCTGCTGAAAACACACCGGGTGCTGGGGATGGGGGGGGAGTCCCCAGCCCGGCTCCTGGGGTGGATGAACGTGGATGGGGACACCTCAATGTCACCCTCTCCGCTGCTTAGGCCACATGCAAACTAACCGCGGTTGTTCTGGACACATGTGAACTTCCTGTAATTTAGAGAGTGAAAGTACTCCAGGTGATAATTGTATTCTTCTGCGGAAGTGGCGTCAACTTTCTATCCATACATCGTTCAAGACACTATTTTACCCGTAACAAGGGAGCTCTTCAGCTGAACTTTATCCCTGTCTCTTTTCGCTTCTTGCTTTGTAGCAAGGGTAATAATATTCAACATTTATGGAGCACTTTGCATCTTCAAAGTCCGTTTGCAGGTATTAACTAATGAAGCCTTGGGCCGCTCCCGTGAGGTGGAGGGGCACAGCAGCGTTATCTGCATTTCCAGGTGGAAAACTCGAGGCAGGAGAGGAGATAGGGCAGGATCAGGGCTGGAGCCTGGGCGTCCTGCCCATTCCCAGGCAGCAGCCTTCAGTGCTTAGCTGTGGCCCACCGTCTCTGGGTTCGCTTGCAAAATGTTCACCTCCAGTAAGAAAAGCAGGTTAAAAAAAAAAAAAAATAAATCATTTTTCCTATCCATTAGGAATTTTAGCACTTTTTTTAACATTTTTTCTTTATTTCTTTAATGCAATGAAAAATGTTCAGAGCAGAGCCACGTTCCTTAATCCTGTACAGCAGTAATATAATCTGCATTTGTTCAGAGCCATTCAACCTGAATCATCCCTGAGCACTGGAGCTGACGCGCAAGCAATGCACGGCAATAAATCCACCCACCACCTCGATGTAGGCGCTTCCAGTTAAAACACAGCGAGACAGCCCAGGCGCGGCTGGGGCATGGCGAGGGCGCTCATTCCTTTACCCAGGAGCACCTCAAACCCAAGGTTTTTCAGAAGATACCCATTTCTGCTCTGTTTGTTGTGCCGAAGTTGGATACGTAGGATTTACCGTGCAGGTACGTGAGCCCCGGACACATTCTACCCGGGCTGTCCGTCCATCCAGGGTTTCTGGACATGGGCAGCTCCAGCAGGGTCATACAACATCTGCGTATCCCTGAACAAATCCCTTTTTCCACCTGGAAAAAAAAATTCCAGGAAGATGCGTTGGAAGAGACGTGGCGGTAGTTAATTACCCAGTGTCCCGGTGGGACTGAGCTGTCACCGTCACCGCTAAGGCTGGAGAAGCAGAGCCACCAGGAGGGCAGCGCCGCGGCCCCTCTCGCACGCAACGCCGGGCACCAGATGGAAAAGCAAAGTGTTTGCACTGCCAGACCCATCTTCTCTGCTGCCGAAGTTGGGGAGGAGGGCGGGCAGCAGCTTGGGGAAACCCAGGGCGCACGTAACATTATTTTTTTTTTTCCCCCCCCCGGTTTTCTCCAGTTTCCCAGGACTTTCGAGGTTTTTGCTTCATCCTAGGGTGAGGAAGCCAACAGATGGCACTGTGCTGTTTCTGGAGGAGCCCAGACTTGCTGGAGGCCAGAGGCGGGATGCCCGAAAGCTGGAAACGCCTTACAATTCAGGGAAGTTTCTCCCCCTGCAAGGACACAGGCAAAGTCTCCCCATGACCCTTCGGCCACCTTGAGCTGCTGCCACCTGGCCCAAAGCACGATGCAAACCGGGTATGTTTGTACATGACCTCGGGACGTTATCTGTTAACAGCAAAAGGGACGCAAAACCACCCTGCAAACCGGGCGAGTGTTAGAAAAGCACAAGTTCCCATTGAGAACGTTTTTCTCCCTGCATCCTCTGTGGCAGGCGTGGGCGGATCAGACCCCTCGGCGCTGTGCCGGTGCCCGGCTGAGGAAATCGGTTGTGGGGAGCTGGTTATTTTGGCAGGAGACGCAGTGTTCCTTGGGAGCACGGCTGGATCAGCCGGTGGCCCTCATCTGGAGTTTGAATTGAGCCCCGGGGGCTCCTGCTGTTCAGGATCAGTGGAGCCCTGGTGAGGGATGGGGTGATGCTGGGGATGGGGTGATGCTGGGGGTGGTTTCCGACAGTAAAATCCTGCCTGTTCTTTTCATCAAGCCTCCCCTGTCCAAGAGCCCCCTTTATTTTACACGTCCCGCAGGTTTGCACTTGCTGCTCTAGGAGCAGAGACACGTTCACGGCTCCAACCATGGGTTTGTGTCCCGTAGCAGGGTTGGGTGAGTGGTTTGGGGTGAATTACTCCCACCGTTCAAAAAATGCCTGTTTTCCAAGCTGAATCTCTAACTCCTTTCCAGTCCAGTATTACAAAGTCCTGTGGAGCCATTCCCCAGCGTTCCCAGTCCTACCTGGTGAGTATCACTGTCGCCATTGATGTGCTGGGCTCCCTTGTTTCCAGCTCCTTAAGAACCTTCTCTTCCCAAGATCTCTGCTCCCTCTTGGAATGGTATCGCATCCTCCGTTCAACAGCAAATACCTGTGATGGGGATGGGGAAAGCTGGGCTCCAAACCCAGTGTCGGGAGCTGCCCTTACCCGGTAGCTACATCGGAGCAGGCTTAGCTGTCAAGGTGGGGGAAACTCAGAAACGTGGCCCAATTTTCCTGCTTTAAGCTACGAGACCTTTTCTAGCGAGCGGGGCCGGCACTGATCGCGCAGCACAGCTCCGCACCCCGCGGTGCCGTCTCTCCGCCTCGCCTTCCTAAAGTTTGCCATTGCTCTTTTCCCTCCCTTCCTCCCTCTTCTAAAAACCCTCTCAAGGTCCAATCCAGCAGAGGGACGCGGCGTTGGCTGCCAGGTCCTGAGCATCCCCGTCTCCGGCAGAGCCCCCGCGCACCCTCCGAGGATGTGCTCGGCATCGCCGCTGCAGCCGGCTTGACCCCGCTGCCATCCGATGCCGCCTTTCAAATTGCCGAAGTCAAATTAGGGTAAGTAGTTATATTAGGCTGACCTGTGCCTCGTCAATCTTTACATCATTCAAAGGCAATTTAGCCTATTCATTCATAACAAGAGGCTATTGATTGAATAATCTCCGTTATTAGCGTTTGGGTAGAACTTGCTCTTTGTTTTATTTTATTATTGTTTTTGTTGGTTAGCTTAAACCTGCTTCTGTTTTGCCCTGCCGTAACTGCCACTGCAATTACAGAAAAGAGTGTGAACAGATACTCGATTAAGCCTTGCAGAGATTATTACAAAGCAAGGCCTCTTTCCGAATGCACATATTTCAGAAGAAATAGCATAAAGAAGCACGCATGTGTGAATTCCTAGAATCTGCAGGCACGATTTATCCTTGCAGGTCAATAGCTCATATTGTCTGCTCTGCCAAATTGTTCAAACATATATAATGCTCTCAAAACATTGCTTAATTAGATTCTAGAGAACATTGACACACAAACAAAAGATATTAATATCAAGGATTTCAGCATCAAATGTAGTTTACACAGATCAAAGAACATTTTTGGTGCAAAGAGGTTATGAATGTGACAGGTTGTTACTCCACAAGTGAAGAATATGACAAGAGAGGGAAGCAGTGATCAGAGAGCGGAGCACAAAGAGGAACGAGTACAGACCCGCGAGGGACACGGGGAAGAGAAAGCTGCAGGAACAGAGAAAAAGGAAGATTACTGGAGTGGCAGGGAAAACGCCTTACAGGAAACGGTGACAGACTCCGTGGTAATACCCCCTAAAATGGACATGGAGCTTTTTGGGCGTACAGGATTGTGAATCGCTGCTGTGGGGTAGGACGAGACTTGTCCTCTTTCATAGGGACGGCATATTAAGAGCAAGACCCAAAACTTGAAAAGGTGTTTGTAGGCAAAATCCTCCTTGAAATTAAGGGCTAAGTTCTGAACGGAGACTTGGTCCTTAGCTGGGAGCCTTTTGCTGCTTAGCGGTTTGATGTGGTCCGTGTTGCTTGAAATTGGGATGAGACAGTGAGGAGGTGAAGGAAGGGGAGGTGAAGATGAGATGGAAGGGTCTAAGTCAGAGGTGGGTTGTCAGAAGATGTGCATTCCTAGCCAGGCCTGGGATCTTCGGGGGCAACGAGGTAGGAAAGGGGACAAATATAGTTATCAATTGTCTGTTCCAAGTTTCACAACAGCTGCTGAGAACAAGTGACATACCTGCATATGCCTGGTGGAAGGGAGATTGATGGTCTTCTTGGGATGTGGATGTCCTGTCCCCATCACCTTGGAATAGCTACAGGGTTTGGGAGCAGCTTTGTGGAGTCTCAGTGATCCTGGGACAAGCAGGACTGCCCCAAGCCTGCAGCCTGAGCCAGGAAAATTTTCAGTCTGGTCAATGGGATCTTAATTCAGCTCGTCCACAGCACCTGGAACAGCACATTACTCGCTGGTGGCTACCTGGAACAGAAGAAGGACAGAGAGGACAGAACCTGTCTTCTGCTGTAAGGACAGGCTGAGAGAGTTGGGGGTGTTCAGCCTGGAGAAGAGAAGGCTCCAGGGAGACCTTAGAGCCCCTTCCAGTCCCTAAAGGGGCTCCAGGAAAGCTGGGGATGGAATTCTTAGCAGGGCCTGTTGCAATAGGACAAGGGATAACAGCTTTAAACTAAAAGAGGGAAGATTTAGAGTAGATAGAAGGAAGACATTTTTTACACTGAGGGTGGTGAAACCCTGGCCCAGGTTGCCCAGAGAGGTGGTGGATGTCCCATCCCTGGAAACATTCCAGGTCAGGTTGGACAGGGCTCTGAGCAACCGGATCTAGTTGAAGATGTCCCTGCTCATGGCAGGGGGTTGGACTGGATGGCCTTTAAATGTCCCTTCCATCCCAAACCCTTCTGTGATTCTGTAAGCAAAGGGCTGAAAAGGAAACATGGGAAACGGATGTAAGGATAGACACAAAGTAGCAGGCCAGGAAAACAAGCAAACTGCTAAAAGAGCAAGCCAAGGGGAAGTCAATAAAATTGACTTAAAATACATATGAATGAAAAAAAAAATTAATAAGCCAAAGCTGTATTTAATGTCAATATTGTTGTAGTAGTCTGAGAAATCATGAATAAATAAAAGCAGATGGTGGATTGATCATACAACACCAAGAAAGGCACTTGTGAAGAATATTTTCTTCTCAAGGCTCACAGACTCATACATGTGTTTCTCGTTTGCTTTAATGGGAGTCATGTTTGCAAACTCCTGCATGTTGAGAAACAGGTAAACCTCAGTGGTTAAGGCTTGTTTTGACACAATTATTTCCTTATTCTCCTGGAAACTATTAATTTCTGTTTCAAAAGTGTTCCACCTGCATATTACGCTGTATGTCACAGCGACCTGCCAAATCCACCGGAAATTATTCAAAAATACACTGACAAATGAAGGACTAGCATTTTAAAGTGGGGGTCATTTGCAGCATTATTGAAGAGTACACTCCCCTTTCAACTTTTTCTGACAAGCGCTAAAAGTAAACTGTGCCTGTGGCTTCTGACAAGGGAAGGATCACCCTCATCCACGTGCCGGCCAAGCTGCTGGGACCTGCACCTTGGTCCTCAGAGGTGCTGGGTGCTCTCAGAGCCACCCACATTGAAGGAGCTCAGCTCCTTGCCCAGCTTTGCATCGATTGATTTTTCTACATTTTCCCTTAAAAAATTAGGAAGAGACGATGCTGTGTCATGATGCGCTACGTATTCCTGGCACAGAGGGCTCGCTATTAGGCCCTATTCCAGAAGACCGTTTAAGCATGCACTTTCTGAAAAATGTTATTTTTATTAAGCTCTTCCATTAGGTAAGCCCTTGGTTATACTGCAGTTACAGAGACCAAGCAACTTCTTGTCTGTCTGTCTGTCACTATTTCTGATTGCCGTGGTATGTAGCCTTCAGAGACTGAAATACCATCCTTAACGTCCCCGTGAAAAGTGCATTGTTTGTCTTAAATTGTAACTCTTATTATTAAAATCAAAGTGAGAGCAGTAAAGAAGTGGCCAGGTACAAAATCATCGGAGTATGTTCAATTATGTGCCATTTTTATCCCAACTTTAGCTCTCCTCATCAACATCTCAGAGAGTTGAAGGTGCTGTTGTGCCAAAGCCTGGCGTGGACAACATGTGCCGTCGCTTCGGAGGGGTGATTGGCAAAGGGTGCGGAGGCAGAACCATGAGGAGAGCAGAGAGGTGTCCCTGCTGCACGGGGCCACCCGGTCCATGGCCACTTTGGGCCACGGAGCAGGAGTGGTGCACGCTGGAGCGGGCTGGTGCACGGTTCAGGAGCTGGACTGCTTCAAGACCGCGCTCTTGCTGTCTGCTTGTACCTTACCGACCACGTTTCCCTGTGCCTTAAGCGATTCCTGGTTAGGAAACCTCTGTTGTATCCTTCAAGGTGGGTCGTTTTGCATTTTGTTCCCTTTCTGAAGCCATGGAGCTGCCAGGAAAATTTTGTCTGCTTAGAGTTGCTGTGGAGCACGCATACATGGGCTGGCCATCGCGTACTTTGAGAGGTGCTGAACTGCCTGCTGATTGTGGTCTGATCCTGTAGGCTTGCTCTTTGGTCCCCAAGATGGTGCAGAGAAAGCCAAGAACTTCTTCATCTGTCACCGTCACAATTTGCATCTCGTTTCAAACCTGGTTTCGCAGACCACAGCCCGGGTGTTCTTCTGTTTGCGTAGTGCCTATTACAGTGAGATCCAGTTTATGGCTTGTGCTCTTCAGGTGTTTGACAGTTCTGGTTTATCTGCCCCAGGAGCTTTGTTTTTCCCCTGGAAATGATTAGGTGGTTGTGAATTGACATGAGGAGCTATCAGGAGGAATAGGCAAGGAGAGCATTAACTGCCTGTAGAAAACACAGGAGACCTATATCAACAGGTACTTCAGAAAGGCATTTGGGGCGTCATTCTCAGCCCTTGCTGGAGGAAACAGCTTGCAAAGCTATCAGCTCAGCTGGACTTGAACCCAGCTTATAAAGTCACGTATGACGCAAGTGTGTACACACGCTTGTGGCCGGGCAGCCCGTGGTCTGCTCGGTCTGTGCAAACCTCGGCTGCGAGGTCCTGGGTGTGCAGGCTTGTGGGATCAGAGGTGGAGGCTGCCCCTGCCTCTAGCGACGAAACCAAAATTCCCCAAAAGCAGCAGGCAGGTGCAGGACTGCCTGTGTAATACTGAATCAAAATGCTGCTAAGTCTTGGCCACTCATGGCTGTGAGCACCCTCAGCTGGGGAGCGTCAGCGGTCGAGGGACAGGAGACCCTTGCGTTAAATCAACAGGTAAGGAGATCCAGTCTTCCAGGGAAAGAGAAGGACCAGTCCCTTGTGACAAGATGCAGACACACAGCGCGGGTAGGGAATGGCACTGCCTGCCAGGCAAAGGTGGAAAAGGCTGAGGGGGGATTTGGCTGAGGGTTAGGAAATCCTGAAGGCAGCGGATAAGCTGGATGCAGAACGGTCATTCCCCAAATCCTGTAACAGAAGAGCAAGGGGGCACTCGATTGAAAACAGTGAGAGATTAAGTTCGAGATAGATAAAAGAGAGCACTTCTGGACACGGCGGGTAGTGAACTTTGGGGACTTGCTGCAACAGGAGAAAAAGGGGATTAGACAAACTCATGGAAATAGCTTTATAAATGGCAGCTAAAATCCCCGGGCAGGGATGCACCCTCCAGCGTCCCTGCAGAGACAGCTCGGGGAGCTGGGGAGCGCGAGGCGGGTGGAAAGCGGACGAGGTAGCATGCTCTCCTTAAACACCATCTCCCGCTGTGCCTGTCGGAGACGGCGTGCCGGGCTGGCCATCCCGCCGGACGGAGCCAGCCAGGGCATCCCGTTCACCGAGCTTTCTGGCGTGAGCATTTCTGCTGCAGTGCGCAAACGCCGGCTCGCGCCGGGGCTGGCACGTTTCCCACGCCAGGCGTGCAAAGGCCATCGCCCTGCGGCTTATTCTGCATCAAGGGGCAAGTGGCACAGCTGGTGGTGGAGGTGGCGTTCACCCCCTCCCCATCCTCGGGGCAGGGGGTTCTGCCGTCCCCCCCCCGTGTCACAGCCCTGCTCTCCGTCCTTCCCGTGCCGTTATGAGCCCCAGCGATGGCAGCTGCCCGGAGAGTACCTCGCCGCTACAACATAAGACGCATGGATCAATTAACTCAGTTGCTGGGTTTCGCTTTTGAATCAATTAACTGGAACTGAAATTAACTAAAAATATCCTTTGCTTATTAACAGACCGAACTAATTGCAATAAAAGGTGGAAAAAAAAAAAAGAGAGAAACACAGAGCTGCTATTTGTCACAGCGAATCTCTGCCCTTATCTTTATTGCAAATATTCCTCATTTACTAGGCGGACTAATGATTCCACAACCTCCAAATGGGTAGTGCCATCCCACGATGAGGTGGCTCCGCTTCCCACTGTCTCCAGCACATCCCGGCTCTGCGGGGCTGGGATGGGGCCTGGCCGGGACCCGCTCTCGTCTCACCGGCCCTCCTGCCCCGGCTGCTCCGCGGGGCCTGGCAGCGTGCAGCCCTCTTTGTCTCGCCTTCCTTCCCTTTGTTTCTGGCTCCATTTCTTTGTTTACCTGGTTTTTCCTTTTTTTTTTTTGGTTGTTTGCATCCATCCATTGGCCTTTCTTTCCTCTTTCCTTCTTCATGGGAGCCCCTACCCCATCCCAGGGATTTCCATCCGTCCCCCCCAGCCTGTTCTTTCTTCCCATTTCCACCATCCTCTTCCTCTTCCCTCCGTCCACGGCGCTATCCTGCTCCTTCCCTCTGTCTTCCCAGCTGCAATTAGAGCTAATCAGATACCTGAGCAGCTCTGCAAAGCTATTAGTGGCTTCCCGCTCATCCCCGGGGGAGGTGAGCAGAGCTGGACAATTAGGCTTTTCCACGCAGCCCCCAGTCAGATAAACACAATAAACAACACGGGGCCATGGGCACACCGCTGTCGCCGGCGGGACCGCGTGGCCACGGCACGGCGAGCATCCCTGGGTGTCCCACGGCGGGACCTGGCATGTGGGATGCTCCCAAGGAGCATGTCCGGCCACCCTCCTCCTGCTCCTGTCCTGGCTCCGGAGCACCCCGGTTTCGGAGCCTGGGGGGTGGTTTGGGGAGGGGGGCGCAGCCTTTCCTGCGGGGCCGAGGCGCGGTGTTTGTTGCAGAGAATTTCCCCGCTCGCTCCGCAGCCCGGCGCACCCCTCCTGCTGCTGGATCTATGAGCTGTGTGTGTGTTTTGTAATTAAGCAGTTAATTGCACTGGAGTTCTTGATTAGCTTTGGGGGATGGTAATGTTCTAGCAGGATGAGATGTTGTGTACAGTTCAGAATCATTTACAGAAATTGGAGCTAATTTTGCTGTCTGTGCTTATTACTGCATTAATTTAATTTGGGTTGCTTTTAGCTCATTAACACATCTAATTAATTCGTTGACATCACTATTAAGATGTCTCTTTGAAATTGGCGTCTCCAGATAATCAGGATGGAAGAGGCTGACAGATCAGGCGCGAAGCTGACTGGGAAAATGGGGAAGAAAAAAAAAAAAAAAAAGGAACGACTAATGAATTTTCCATCAGAATCGCACGGTTTGTCAGAGTTGGTATCAGAGAGGCAGCGACAGAGCTAGCGAGACAGAGAAAGGGCATGAGAGAGACAGGAATGGTAAAGGGAGACTACTGCCTTCAAAAATATTATATTTGTGAGGAGAGCAAGCACGACGCGTGAGAGGACAATAAATATTCTTTAGCGAATCGGCATCAAGGCTGCACATTTCTTAGTTAATTTTCCTCTCTCCCTGCTTTTCCATTGCAGCCTTTTGGCTCTTCTTCTTCATTTTTTTTTTTTATTTTTTTTCCCCCGCACCTCACATGATTTTGTAACGCCGGTGCTGGGGGCTGTGATGGACCCATCGGGCTGGTGGCCGCGCAATGCCCCTCCTGCCGCGGTGGGTCCCGCTCTGCCGGGAACGGGGAAAAGCCGCGGGGTTGGGAGACCACCCGTGCCCCCCTGCTGCGGCGAGCGCGGAGTTCAGGGGATGGACGGACAATTGCAAGCAATTAAATTACCGTCATTTAATGAGTTAGCACATAGCAGCAGAGCCTCGGTCTCCGGCTGTACGCTGGCCCGGCGGCATTTGTGGAATAAAACAGCTTAGCTTAAGCCTGCCTTCACGGTGGTTGTAGGTCGCAGAAGAGAGACGTGTTACGGGTTTGGAGGGGCGGCTGTGGCTCGCCGGGCTGGGTGGAAAGTCACAGCCGGCGTCTACGGCGCTGCTGGAGGCTGGGAAATCATCCGCGTGGGAGCAAACGGGAGCAAACCCAGCAAAAGGAGGCTGGCAGCAAGGAGACAAATAACGCCTTCCCCCAGGCACGGGTGGGTGCCCTTGTCCAGGCCCATTTTTGGGTGCAGCCGTGAAGAGGGCGCAGTGTCCTGAGGCCGGGAGGTGGCAGTGCTCGGGGACTGTCCCCTGGCAGGGGTTGGAGTTAGGTGGGCTGCAAGTGAACAGGGAGAGAAGAGGACCTGACACCGACCTTTCTCCGTGACACAGGTTGATAAGGACGCAGCACGTGCTTAAAATGACCCAGAAGAGGTGATTTTCTAGCTCCAGGACCCAAATTTGGAGGGTCAATGCGCCCAGGAAGGGGTTGGGGAGCACAGCTGGCTAAAGGCAAACCGGGGAGGGGTGGGAGGTGGAGAGTTTGCCCAGAGGGCAGAAATATCGCAGGCAGAATCAAACCAGAAGGGCACAGGGGAGTCCTTGTGGGAGAGGCGAGAACTGGGCGAGCCCCGGTGTTAGAAATATTTGCCGAAAGGCGAGGAAAGACTTGAGGAGCAGATGGGGAAACACTGTGGCCGCAGACCCTTTCCTTTCTCTTCAGCCCCTCCGATGGCCACCCCTGCGAGGCGCTGCAAGCACACCCCTCAGCACACAGCCCAGCTCTCCAGCCTTCTGGGTTTCCGCTGTTCTCATATTATTTCTCCTTTTCCCCCAGATTTGCCCAGAAGCGCCTGGTCAGCATGGTGCAGAGCCGGGACGCTGGGAGCCGGCGTGTGGCCATGCTGCCCCAGTGGGAAGCTCTCCCCTCCTCCAGCTCCGGATACATCTTCCCAAAACCATGAAGGTCGCAGACACGAGGGGAGGAAGGAGCACACACAGGTATGTTTTGAGGTCGATTATGGTTTTATCCCCTAGACAACCCCCATCCCACTGCAGAAGACACAACCTCTTTCTGTTCCGCGTTCCCTGTGACAAGTGGGACAGAAACAGGTGAAACAGCCCCAAAACCCACTTCGTCCATGGTTTCAGCCTTTTTGGACTCACAGAACCCCCAGATTTTCACGGTGCACGTGCAGACCCCTCCACATACTTAAAATTTGTGCTGACTGACAGCAAACCAGCTTTTCTCAGTTACCTTCCAGAACCCCTGACGGGTCCCTCTGGAGTCTGTAGGCAACACATCGAAACCACCAATCTAGCTAACTCAGCACACTCCCAACCGCCTCCTGGATGCGCCAGCCAGCATGGCTTGTTTCTGGAAGCATTTTCTGTGGAGTTAGTAACATTATCTGGGCTACAAACATAATGCTCTCTTCCCACCATCCCTCCGTCCCTCTCAAGGGAGGTGCAATATGGATGGAGGCAATAGAAGGAGCATTTTCACTGGGAATATCTATCCTGCAGAAAGGCTTTTGTAAAATGGCTTCAAACTAATTGATTTTAAAAGGGAAGAAAATCTCAAGTTGCAGTAGGAAGGCTGTTGTGGAGGAAGAGGATGAGTTCAAAGGGTCTGTGCAGTGCACCTGATTCCATGGGTGGACCTTGAAGACTCTGAGGTCAGTGTGCTGCCCCGCTTGCTGAATCTGGGCAGGCCAGCCCCATGCCCCTCACTCCAGGGACATCCCTGTCCTCATCAGATGCGTTGTCTGTGTGCCCTCTCAGACTGGAAGAGCCAAATGGAGAAAGCAATTTCTTCCTCACAGCAGTTACGAGCCTTGCTGAGAGTGAGAGGCTGGGGGAGATCGTGGGGAGGAGGGCTGGACCTTGGGAGAGGAGGCTCCAAGGTCCCTTCAGGCAGGGTCTAGGTGGTGGTGAGGGGTTGCAGAGAAGAAATCTCTTTGTTTCACTCAAACCTTACTTGGGAGAAGCTTGTAGTGGTGGATGGAGGTGGAGGAGAGCCAAGACCTTCCCATGACAGAGATAAAGGCAGTTGAGCTTTGTGTTGTGCACCGTAGGATGGGTACGGGGAGGCTGCGCACTTTTGCCAGCCTTGTCAGTCTTGGAAACACACATCATACGTAGGCATCTACTTGGTTTTCAAAGGTACCAAACCGCACCATGGCCAAATTATAAAAGGAGAAGACTGGTTTAAAGAACCTCTTTTCTGGCAGTCTTGGGTTGCCCCACTGCCATGAAGCTGAACTGCCCGGGCTGGCAGCACCACGGGTGCTGTTATCTGTTCTCCTTCCTTGAGAGAGCCCAAATCCTCCTTTCAGCCCACCCCAAAAGAGAGAAGCACAGTATCATACTGAATGCACAGTCAGTTTGAAAAGCCACCGGAGTGATTTGCGTTGGCTTCCTGGGATTCCTTGTCCAACAGCAGTGCTAAAATGGAGCATGTTTGTAGGTCTCTTCTCCTACCTGTGGTCTGGGAGGGAAAAAACCCGAGAGTATCCCCACATCCTCGGTCTAACAAATAAAGCAAAGCAAATCTTTCTCCCCTGCACCGCAAGGCTCTCCCTGTGAGGAGCGCGGGATGACTTACTCCAACACGGAGCTGCAGTTTCTACCTGGGGAGGAGAAGTTCGCTCAAATTTCTATTCAATTTCATTCAAGGGAAGAATATTAGAAACTCCACTCTTTAGCACTTCATTAAACACTTTAGTTTAATAGCATCCTCCAGGGAATCCCAACCTGGACCACGTGAGCCAGGAGTAAACAGCTGCATCAATTAACCCCATAATCTCGAGGGTGCTATTAGAAGGTGAGATACCCTTAGAAAGTGCATATGCCTGCAATTAGGCTTAAAATACTTATGTGTCAATAGCTTTAGTTATTTGTGCTCTCTGCTATTGATCTTGCTTATGTTTTCCACATTAAACTGTCTTTCTTACTTCATCAATAAATTAAGTGCTCTTTAGATTTATTCACTTTTTCTATTAAATGGTGCAAACTCCCGAGCTCCCGACTCTGGCCAGGCTCTATCTGAGATGAGGGGCTCCAACCCTCTTCGCTGGCAGCTCCGTCTCGCTCTTGCTTCAGGAGCTGGGGAAAGCAGCAGTGGGAAGAGAAATGCAGGAGGTGCTGGCCTGGATTGACCATTCGCCTAGCTCATGCAGGGCAGAGAAAGCTCTTGGGCTGAGTTTGCTGGATATGCCACTTTATGTGTTTGTTTTTCCTGCCGAGGTGATATTTGGAGGAGATCTTAGAGAAGGATAGCTTTCGAGAACGTGAACATAGCAGAAATGATTGGGTTTCCACCACACAGGCAATCTGAGGAAGGGGCAGGATCTATGAGACCATGCAGAAGATGAGGCTCTCCCTGGCTTTTCTTCCCAGGAAAAGGCTTCAGGGAAAGCTTTACATCTTCTGAAATGGCAACTGAGTGGGCAGGGAGGAGTGCTGCCAGCCATCCCCTCACCGGCGGGGTGGGCTGAAGGGCTGGCCTTCTTTGTCCTCCTAGTTTCCATCCGCTTCATTACTGATCGCAGCCTCTTCCTTCCGATTATTTGGCCCAGAACCAGGTGTGGACACAGACAGAAACGTGGCGGTGCTCAGTGTTTCTGGCTGGAAGCTGGGAGAGCTCTGGGACGTACAGACGTTCCTGGGTATCAGAAAGATACGACGTGTTGGAGGCGCGTTTTCCTGCTCAGCTGGTTGAGAAGGGGACTTGAGGAGGGGGAAAGTTTTATGATTGTTTCTTTATTGCAGCCAGAATTTTAATTCTTACTCATATGGGAGTGGACGGAGGCTGGGGTCCTGCTGCGGGGTAAGTGCTGTGCTGGGGGTTGAGCACGTTGAGGAAAAGAGCAGCTCCTGCCGAGCGCTGGTGGCACTGCACGCGGAAAACGTCTACTCTCCTTCTCATTCTTTAACTTCTTCAAGAGTCTTTGCTTCTTTTCGCCAGCTCCCCTTGAAGACCTGTTGGCTCCCTGTAAGGCAATTGCACAATTATTTTCATGGGAAATAATTGTGGCCGTAATTCTTACCTTTTTTTTTTTTTTTTCCTCCTTTGGTCGTTTCTGTGCTATGCTTAATGAATGTTGTGAGTTTCAGGAGGAGCGTGGGTGAAAAAAAGGAAAACTTAGGGCATTTAAAAGAACAGTCTTTCAGATTGTTTGCGTTGTTTAGTTTGCTGCTCCCCTGCCCATCTGGTGTGTATCGGTGCATGCAAAATTTTATTTTTAACCAGGCTCTCCTGACCGAACGGAGCCCGGCAGGCCCTTGTTGTTACAATTAAGCCATGTGCTACTTTCCATAACTCATTAGCCCTTTAGTTTCTGGATTAATTCAATGTGCAAATAATGTCACAAATTGAATATTAGTAGACTTCTATTGAGGATTAAGCGGCAGTAAAAGCGTATCGCTGTGTCTTCATTTTGCTTTGTACGACTGTGGTTTGTCCGGCGTAGCAAGTGGTTAGTTAACTACCCGACAGCTCGCCGCCTTCTTTCCCCTACTGGTTTTTCACGCAATAGCCCAACTATTAGAAGAGAAAAAACAACAACTGTGCATGTAAAAGTGGGGGTACGCAAAGCGAATCTCCCCGTTGGCACTAGACTATGTCCAAACTCTGTTTTAAAGAAGAGCTTTGCATGAGGATGGTCCCAGCTCCTCTACAGTTGCTCTCAGCCGACAGCAGCCCGTGGTTAGCTAATGGGCTGCACTTGCTCCCAGTTAAACACTGCGTCATCGCACGGGTTTTGCCATGCGTTTTATCACCTCTAGTTCTCTGCAGACACAAAATTTGGGTGGGATTGCCTAAACCAGCCCCGGGCATCCCTCTTGTTGCTACAGAGATGAAGCAGAAAAGCGGGCTTTGGAAGGGGTGCAACGGCCCATCCCAGTCAAAGATCTCCAGAGGGGTTCCCAGAGCCTGCCCCCGAGGGTCCGGTTGTGGGTTTGGGACCCACGGTGGGCACTGCAATGCCAACAGGAGCCCAAAGCTTTTAACTTCAGGCGTGTCGGTGGTGCCAACGTGGGGAGAATGGCTCCCTGCCATGAGAACTTTCAGGGTATTGTCTGAGCAAAATGGGTGCAGCTTTCTTTTAATGCACTGAAGTGGAGGCAAATTTCAATCTAATAACGTAAAGCAGCAATAACCATTATAATTAATTTATATAAAAGACATTATAAAATTACACTTGATGCATTTAAATCCCATCCAGGAGCAGTGCTCGTTTTCCAGTTAAGCTATGGGCTGTGCTAAGGCAGACGGTGAAAGAGGTATTTCAATATTTCTTATAATTTTATATTCTTTCTAATATCTCTCATGCTAATTTCATTATGCAACACAGTCAGCACAGTGATGTAATTATTGAAAAGTAATTTTGCAATAAATGGATTTAAATGTGTTCAAGTCCATTGTAAATTCAATCTCTTGGTAAAGGTGGATTGAACAGGCAGGAGAAAGGGAGCAGGGACGTTGCTGGGTGAAAACTGAGAAGTTCTGGGTATCCCATGCCGAGCATCCGCTTACACCAACTAATAACATCCCCTTCGGATGGAAACCGCTCACGGAGCGGGCCTCCCTTCCCTTGAGCCCCCAAAGCCGCTGTGTGCAGAGGGCACTTCCAACCTTCACGGTGGGGAAAATTTCGGATCAGTCAAGTCTCCTCCCGGAGCAAGGCGCTGCCGTTGCTGGGTGTCTGCGCCGCTCTCAGCAAAGTGGGTCCTGTGTGGGTGTCTTAGTCTGGATTAAGGGCTCAGTTACTGGGCAGGGACATAAAGATATTCTTCTGCATAAGACATGGGAGATGTGATTTCTATTCCTGGCTCTGTCAGAAACTTCCTGTGTGATACTGGGCAAGCGGTATATCATCTCTGCGCTTCCATTTCCTCATCTGCACAATAGGGATAAAGAGTGCTTCCCCAGCTCATCGGTGAAATTAATGTAACATATGTAAAGTGCATGTATATCCCCAGATGAAAGGTGCCATTGTAATAATATTCAAATTATTATGGAAAATAGATAAAGCGACCAACCCCTGCTAAATGATCGTCTAGCTTTTCACCAGATTCATGAGATCCACGCAAAATGTGATAAGAAAACCTCAGATGTCAAGTGGTTTAGAGTCAGACTCTGCTCATGAAACGGAGCTGGCTGTGCCTTTTAAGTGGAGGATGAGATAGTGAAGAATTTGGGGCTTGGAAAGTTGTTGCCGTGGGTAAGCTGCCCCAGTTTACCGGATGCCACCGTTCATCTAGAGGGGAAGGTTGGGGGATACCTCGCCTAATGTCCAAATCAAGACCCGGACACCCTTCAGCAGCACTGGAATCAAAGTGGTAAAGCAAGGCTCTTGGGTTTTTTCTGACCCTACTGGCTGCATACGAATTTGGGATATTCCAGAAAAGTCGTGTGCGGGTGGAGGTGACGAAGGGGAGACTGGATGAATTGGCTTAGTGGCAATACTTAACCCACAAGGCTTATGTTAGACCTTCACCTAGAGGCAAAGGAAAGAGCTCTGGTGTCACTTGTAGAGCGTTAGCAGACTCTGCAATGGGAGGATGTTCGGGTCTGAGTACCGAGGTGGTGATATCTCCTCTGGGATGTCCTTTGTGCACCTCCCCTTTTGCCCAGCATCGCTGCAAGGTGTGTTTGGACAGGACAGAGACCTCCGCCACACGAGCAGCATCCATGCCCTGGGCAACAGCGTTGTAGCGGAGCAAGGCCGGCAGCAGGCAAACATTTGTGTGTTTTCTCTGAAACGAATGTACCTCCCGGAGTTTCCTTCCATTGTGAAGGAGGTGCTGGCTTGGTCTCTGAAAGGGCCATGTTGGGGATCACTCGAAACCTGAACTCGCTGGAGATTTGACTCCGAAACTGCTGCGCAGGTCTCTTCTGGCACCATTGTATAGTTGCCCAGCACCAAATGCTCAATTATAGACAAAATTGAATTTACAATTTGCTTTTGGGCAATGTGTAAATTGGCCCTTCATTGATTATTAATGAAGTGCTAATTGCTCTTTGCAACCAATTTTTATGCAAATGCTATTAGTGCTATTTGCACAATCCTGCAATTTACAGTTTTACATTTGCAATGGCCTGGTGAAAAGACGTGAAAAGATGACAGCTTGTCCTAAAAGAAAACAAGAAGGGGAGGGGGGAGGCAATCGCAAAACTTGTAAAACTTGGAGTAGCAAAATAACACAATTAGGAAGGAGAAAACATTTAAAAAAAAAAAAAAAACAAAACAAAAAACCACCACGAACAAACAAACTCTCTCTTTATTGATTGTTACAGATTCAGCGTTGACAGGGGTTGTTCTGAATGTAACAGGATCCCATGGCAGATGTAAACCAGACTCCAGGCGTTTGCTGGGTGTTTCACCGCGGAGGTCAGTGTATGAATTTCCCTGTGAAAACACTGATGCGAGGCTGCCAGCTCTACCCATTCAAGAACCGGGCGCTTCTCTCGGCGACGAATGACGCGGTGTTAGCTCGCGAATCAAGTGTGGGCAGCGTTTTGGCGCAGAGCTCCTCTCGGAGACGCCGCCTCTCCCCTGCGCGGGGCCAGGAGCCGAGCGCTCGCGGTCATCTGCCCACGGCTGGTGGACATCCACAGCCCTCCTCTGCCATCGCACCCGGCTTCTTTAGACCTTGCTTCTGCATCACAGCGACACCTTGCAGGTGGCGCGGGGAGACATATTTTGGCTGGGTCCTGCAAAATGGGAATGCTATGGGTCTCACTTCGCTAGTGGGAATGAGGGTTTCCAGTAAGGGCTTGTTTGCAGGTCCAGTTTCCTTAGAGGCTCTGGGTGTTGCGACCTCCTCTGAGGCTTCACAGGAAGCCTTTGGTGGAGCACGAAATCACATTCAGCTCCAAGCCATTCCCTAATTGCTTCCCCTCTATCAGCCAGACTTTTTAGTGAACTTCACTGAAGGTGTTTGAGGCAACAGAGTGGCCTCATCTGCTGCCGGGTGACGGATGTTGCTGGTGGAACGGGGCTCGCTGGGTCCCTAACAGACATGGGTTTTAATTTGGGTAGGGGCAGGCTGTTGTCGTTAGGACCCAGGGAAGCCACAGGTAGCCCTTGTGTGATGGGATAATAGGAAACAGCTCATATGAGGGCCTGCATGTGCAGCACTAGCCAGGCATGTTGACAATAAATATGATTTGGGGAGCCTCAAGCGGAGCACAGAGAAAGTGGATGCCAGCTTGAAGCTATCCATATTGGGGAGAATGAGACAACAGGAGAGTTTATTGTTGATCCACAGCCACCCTTCTTTATTCTATGTTATTACTCATTTTATTGCTTGTATCTTTGAGCGGAAAAATGCTGGTTTTGCATACAGCTCCTGTGTTCATCCATCCAGGGATCCTGTTTATTTTTTGGCTGGAGAAGCACACTGGGAGCTGGTGCTGAGCTGCTTGTTCACAGCAGCTCCTGGTCCCTCTAGAGCTGTCCCTTTTCCAGGTGCGTCCCTCTGTGCTTTGGAAGCTCGCTGTGCCCTTCCTCCTGACATACGTGACCTACCCTTGGCCATATTAGTGTCTTTTACTGGGATGAGTCCAGGCAGCCAAGAGATCCCAACTGCACTCCTTGCCATTCTGGTTTTGTGTCGTGCCCAATTTTCCCAGCAGTGATTTAAAGTTTTCTTTCCAGAGCCTTAATGAGAACATCATTTCTGTCAGACCTCGTGCCATCCTTGTCTTTGGTTTTCAGGGGTGGAGGAGGAAGAAGTGGATCGCTGCCCAGGTGTGTTGCCCCCATGGCTAAGGGCACCGGCAGTTGGTCCGTACCCCAGGTTCGTGGCAGAGGGCTTGATGCAAGCGGAGGTCCCACTGCCATGAGCAGCGGCCGCTCGCAGGGCTTTTCCCATGGTGATGCCCGGGCCGGCACTCGCTGCCTGCTCTCTTTCCTTGGGCAGCAGCGCAGGAATTTTGCTACAGCCGTAGGGATCGCTGCGGGCTGCCGCGCTCTCGCCGGCAGCGCGGGAAGATTTGCTTTTGCTTTGATTACAGCGCGGGTTGTTTTCTCAGTGGGACGCTGCTCCTGGCCATTCCTGGTGTGGTTAATGATAGTGCAGGACACACAGGGGTGCCGGGGAAGCCACAGGCACGGAGGATGGCTGGAGCCGGCGGCTGTGTTTCCCCGAGGAGCTGCGTGCTGTAAGGCCCCGCACAGACGCAGCGTGGCACTCTTTTCCAGAGCACCGTGCCTGGCACCCGTGGGAGCCCATCCCCACGCCTGACCCCATCCCTGGCCTCGCCGGCAGTCGCAGGCACCCCGGTGCTCTCCCAGCCTCGCTCATCCCCCTGCACGCCCCGCTCCGGCCACCCCGGCTGCCAACCTTCCGACCCAAAGTTGGTGCTTTGCTGAGCACCGCGGCTCAGAGACCTGCAGCCGCCCGAGCAATCCCAGGGCTCAGCCGCCGGAAAAGCGCTCGGAGGATGCCTTACAGCCTACCTCCGGATGCGTGCATCTATACACCACGGATGTTTTGTGGCTAGAACAGCCAGGAAATAGGTTCCAGAGGAGTAAAATCTTCATTTTTAATCCTGGGAGAACTCTTTGGATGTGACTTGGAGGTATTGTCGGTTTGCCTTGTTTTTCTGGGGGGATGTGGCTCTCATCTGGATGAGGACCCAGATGGGACATCTGGGGGTCCAGGCGGTGGGAATGCAACCAAACCACCCCAGAGGTAAGCGCTACCTCTCCAAAAAAACCACCCCACCCCCCCGCGCTTGGTGCCTGGGGTAAAATCTGCATTGAGCCCAGGAGAAAGAGCATTCTTAGCCTAGAAAAAGCCAAGGAGCTGAGCTTGGCCTTGGCCCGAGGTGCCTGGTGATGTTGCACAAGTCTCCTGGTACTTTAAGGTGGGTGCAAAAAACACTGACACCCCCCCAGGAGCAACGCCCCGGGTGCACGCAGCCTGCAGGGACCCCTGCCAGGTCCACCCCCCAAAAGGCAGACGTCAGCGCGCTCTCCCCGCTCCCGGAGCAAGAGGGTTTCAGCTTCAATTCAAATAATTGTTGCCAGGGTTTCAGTGGCGACTCATTAGTCTCCGAGACAGGATCCCTTATTAGCAGGGGGCTATCTGGGGAACACCCCCCCCTCCCCGTGTTGCCAAGGCATCTCCACCGGAGGGACTTTCTGCGCCTCCTTCTGCTCGTTCCTCTCGCCTTTTGTTTTCCAAAACACTTGCCCCGGGTTGGCAGAGCCCCTCCGCGCTCTGCGGGCGCAGGCAGGGCGCGCGTGCACAGGGGTGTGCTGCCTGCACCCCCAAAGGGCTCTGTTCTGCCACGGCGGCTGGGCTCTCAGGTCTTTGCCCTTTGTTTTAGCGGAGGTGGCAGGAGAGGCCATTTTGCTGGACCAGCGAGCATCTTGTGGGTCGGTCCGTACCGCTTTGTCCCGGGGATGTCACCTGCATCCTGAGGTGCCAGCATGGCAGATCAGTGTTGGGCTTCCCTCGGCCAGGTGGGCACCTTGAGGAAGGGCGAACTTGGGGTGGTGAGACGGAAGGGGAAAAAACTCACTTAAGCTGGTTTAGCTTTCAGATTCCCTCCAGGCTTAAAGCGTGCTTTAATCTTCAGCATTTTCTTCGGTTTTTCTTTCCAATGCCTGGTTTGGAAGACTTTTCCACCAATGAAATAGGAGTAAAGTTGTGCTCTTCCCAACCACTTGGCAGCGGCTGTCGGCAGTGGCAGTCGGGGGTAGACTTGTTCCGTTCATCCTTGGTCTCCATACAGCACAGGGAGGCTCAGAAGATGGAGGAGGAAACCTCTTCTCCACCCCATACAAGAACACTTCCCTCCATGTGCTGCTGGGTTTTGGTGTCCATAACAAAGTCCTTCCTCCCCATGGGAAAAAAAAAAAAAAACAAGAAATTGTGGGTCTTATTTTTTAGGACCAGCATCCTAGCAGGACCTCATTTTAAATCCCCCAAATTTGAGGAATATGTATTTTAAATATGATGTTATAAAAATGTAGTAAATATTTAATTTTATTTTTATTAAATACTAAATTGATGATGGCTGACACTTTATTAAAGTGTCAAAGTGAGTGTTCCTACATTCTAATTACTTATTCTAACAAGGAGGCAGCCTCGTCAGGAGCGGCGCGTGCTGGCGTGCGCAGGCGAGGGGCGCTCCCGTTAAGTAACACCTATTAAACTATCATTTGCACCTAGAGGCATCTCATTAATATCTCAACTGGTGAGACTGCGCTGCCAGTGCCTACCTGACCCGGGGCGTTGACAGGAGAAATGGCTCCAGGAGCCCTTTCCTCGCTCCAGGCTCTCCTGAACAAATAATTCCTATAAAATTAATAACGACTATTCCACTTAATTGAATTCCTGATAAATGAAGATTCTTCCAGGCCCCTGTTAAATGCATCCAAGAGATGCAGGAGGAGTGCTGCACTGCAGTCCGGGGAAAGTTTTGCTCTTCTCCTCTCTCCCCTCCCTGCTTCCTTCCACTCTCCAAGCCTCTTCCCACCCTATCCATCCCTCCTGCTGCTCCCTCCTCATCGGTCTTTCCCTTCTCCTCTCGACCACGTCTTCTCTTTTCTGCAGCAGTTCCCCTTCTGACCTCCCATTTGACTCCCTCCCAGTTCTCTGCCTGGATCTACCTTTATCTGTCTCGATCACTTATTTTCCTTCTGGAGCCTCCCCCTTATTTTCTCTCTTCCCCTTCCATCTTTCTTTCCCTTTCTTCCATCTTCCATTTGGCTCTCCATCTCGCCAATAACCGCCATCTTTCTCAGGTTTCCTTTCAGGCCCTGAAAGGGTTGCCTTAGAGGAAACTCCTCGCTGGCGTGAGATCTCTGTTGGATGAGGTTGTGGCATTGCCTCTTCAGAGCTGTCCAGTCACCAAGAAGATACGTCCTTCACCGAAGTAGATATTGCCGTCCCCAAAAAAGTTACGGAACATGCAAGTCTCCTTTCATCCCACCTTCCCCGTGGATGGAGAGGTACCTGTGCAAGAAGAGGAGCTGGTCCTCAAGACAGAGTTTATACGGTCACCACCTGGATGCCAGATGGTTACAAGAGAGGTAACGGGCTTCTGTGAGGGACACGTTGGAGTTTGAGGGCTTTTTGCCTCACTGCAAGGCTCTCTTTAATGTCATTTGCTCCGCTCCTGGCAGTAAAGGGGCTGCCTTTGTGCCCTTACCCTGTGCCGCTGCACTACTGCCATTGGGGTTCGGTCATCAGTTGTTGGGGTTTGCTTTTGTCATCCTTTTAACAAATATAAAAATACCCACTAAAAAATTCCATTCTATTTTTATTTCGTTCCAATTAGAAAAACAAACTAGAAACTACACTTAATATTAAAAACGCCAGCTCGAGATTCAAAGCAAGCAACTTAAAAATAAATAAATACATAATGGAAAAAATATCATTAAATAACACATGAATAACAAGTAATGGGATTTTAATCTTCTAGCTAGGAGAGGCTACTTCAGCACTAAAGGTGACTCGCAAGCAGCAACGCTCCGGGAAAGTTGAAAGTGATAATTCGATAAGACTCAAGGATTGTGTGGGACTCAAAGAGGGATAAAACAGCCTTGCAGGGGGCTCTCCTTCCTCTGTCTCTTAGTGATGAATGAAACGAGGAAACCTGATCAGTTCAGAGCTGCTGAAAAATAAAACGTGGTCACGTCTTCACGCTTCATGAACACCCAGGTAGGCTGGAAATCGCTGCCCCACGATGCCACGAAGGCTGAAAACTATGCAGAGTTCAAAAGGAGGGTCAACATTTTTACGGATAACTATATTCAAAGTTGCAAGAATTAATATTTAAAAAAAAAAAATATTCAAACAAAATAACAACATCCTATGAAGGGGTCTGGAGAGCAACTCTGGGTGCCTGCACCAGGACTCTGCTAACCCTCAACTATCAAAGTTAGGAAGAAACTTCCTCCAGTGGTAAGTTATTCTCAAAACAGGGTTTCTTGAACCAGCTTCTGCTGCCACCGGTGGTGGAGCAGAGATGGAGCCTGAGACCTCTGGGGCACCTGGAAGTGGGGCTGTTGTGTCCAGGGTTTGCACCTGAGTGGTGTGTTTCCACTCACATACTTCTGTGGAGACAGCCGGAGGAGAACAACAGAGATGGAGGTGGGAAAGGAGGAGAAAAAGATGGGAGGAAAACATTGGTCTTACAATGGCAGTGGGAAAGCCAGAGGGGAGGAAGGGGAAGATTAGAGATGAAGAAGAAACAGGTGGAGAAGGAGGAAGGATTTATTTCTCCAGGTAGTGGCAGGTTGTCAGAGGCCAATGCCAGTGGATGAGAACCTCTCACTGAAATCCAACAGCAGTTAGTTGGGGCAAGTCTTTTGCAATATATCAAGCAAAGCAGAAAAATGGGTTCTTTTGGGTGTAACGAATCCCTGTTTGATACTGGGATGGGAAACCAGAAACAGGCAAATACGAGCTGTGAAGTAGGGGTGCAGGAAATAAGTTGAAGAAAAATTGTATTTAAGCAAAGGAGAGGGGTACAAAGCACTTAGAGGGACAGATCGAACTCTGCGTGTAGGATGTTTTTCACATCTTAGTCAAAAAGAAGTGACAACCAAAAGCTGTGAAAACTTCAAGAGGACGTAGTTACTGGTGGGTTTCCTTCGAGCGCAGAGAGGACGGGCAGGTGTGGCAGGAGCAGGGACTTCCCTGCTCAACAGCAGCCACCATGCTGCCTTCCCCACCTCCTGGCTAGTCCTTGCCAGGGGTATAATTTCAGGCAGAATTTGGCCTTTCTTATGTATTTCACTTAATCCTTTGATTTTAATAGATCCCGTTGTGTGCATTTCGACCATTTCATCCGCCTGTGGTGCCTGGTTTCCCGGTCGGAGGGAGGTGAGCACTGTTCCTCCGCCGGAGGGTGGAGAGGAAGGGAGTGTTGTCCGTGCACGAGCGTTGGGATGGAGAGCGGGCTGTGGGTTGGTGTCGACCATGGGGTACACCTGGTAATGCCTCTACAGCTGCTTTGCCTGCCTCGGTTCACCCTCCCTTTCCATCCACCACCCCTCTTTCTTTTCTCTGCGTGGAGAATCTGCTTCTTTACGCCCATGGCCTTTTGCGGGAGCCCACCCCGCTCTCATTCAAGGTTAGCTTTGCCACCGTCACAGCCAGGAGGTTGACGGGGACTTCGACGTGTCCCTTGGCTGGAGGTCTGGGCAGGCGGTGGCTCGGGACGCTGGGTCTCCCTGTCCCCATCGTGGGCGGCAGGGTCCCCGGGGCTGGCGCAGGCGGCGGGGCCAGCGGCAGGGTAGGGTGCTGCGGGTCGGGGTGCGGGGACAGGGGTGCCATGCCACCCCTCCGGTGAGCTGCCAGGTGCGTGCCCTGCTCCGTGCATGGGGCAGGCTGGTCGGAGGTACAGCTGCCCGCCTTCAGATTAGTGTTTATTTTCCAGGCTGAAAGGAAGCTTGTGATCCCAAAGCCCTTCTGTGTTTAGCCAGACCTCTCATTCACTCGCCGAGGAAACCCATGTCAGCCGCTCCCCTTTGTCTCCCCTGAGCTATTGCTCTGAGTCTGAAAGGATTGGGTGCAGATTTCAAGGGATGTTCAGACAAAGGCTGTTTGAACAGCACTTGTGTAAATAATCCATGAAAAAACTCTTTGAATAACCTCAATGAAATTTTCTCTGAATTTGCTATTCTTTTTCTCCGGCGGCAGAAAGAAGTGGAAGTCAGGGAAGGGAGGAGAGTGGGAGGAAGGGAGGGAGAGAGGGAGGAAAGGGGTGGGAGAAGGACCGACACTTTTTTCTCTCTGCCAACTTCTCTGAATGCCAAAAAAGTAGCTTGGCTCAAAAAAAAAAAAAAAAAATCTCTTTGTTATTTTCACAGCTTTAGGAATAATCTCATATGGGACCTTTGTGTCCTCAAATTTCTCCGTACATTAAATGTAAGGGGACACCCTTGTATTTAACGCAGCAAGGGTAATGTCGAGGCAGTTAATTATTAGCCGTATGGTTTAATGTTCACTTGCTGTACATATGTACGCAACAATTCCCCTTCAGCATGTCGTTTAGTTAGCATTCAAATGGAGATAATTGTTTTGATGCCAAATGTTCCCCCCTTCTCCCCCACCCCCCCCTACCCCATTCCTCTTCGTACAATTTATACACATTACATCCTTAAACAAGAGGGACAAAAAGTCCTTTGATTTGGTTTCTTTTGAAGATAACCAAACTGAAGCCCGTGCTGGGGTTGGGGCCACCTCGGCCCCGGGCCGGGGGGCACCGGCGCTGCCTCCCCCGGAGCCTGCCCCCCGCACCGGGAAGGGGCTTCGGGGGCTCCCGGCTTCTCCGGGAGCCGGTTCAGTGGATGTCCAGGAGATGGAGCAGTGTTTCTGTGGCCTCTGCCGCCGGTGCCCCTAACGAGCCAGTCTGTCTGAACTCGGAATGAATTTTGTTCCCTTTTCATCACTCTCTGATGTCCAGCTGCTCCTGTCAACACCTTCTTATAGCATGTAATTCATCGCTCAGACTGACAGCTGGGGCCGTGGGCCTGGGACCAGCTCCTCCTGCCGTCGCCTGCACCCAGAGAGGGTCCCTGGCCGGAGCGAGGGCTTCCCTCGCCCCCTCCCCGCACCTGAGGCTCCCCAACTCTCCAAAGGATTCCCGGGACAAAACCCCAGCAGCCCCGTCCCTCCAGCTCTCCATGGGTAACCTCTGGTGGGGGTTTGGCGGGGGGACATCTCCCTTCCGGGCCCCCTCCCCGCACCTGAGGCTCCCCAACTCTCCAAAGGATTCCCCGGACAAAACCCCAGCAGCCCCATCCCTCCAGCTCTCCATGGGTAACCTCTGGTGGGGGCTTGGCGGGGGGACATCTCCCTTCCGGGCCCCCTCCCCGCACCTGAGGCTCCCCAACTCTCCGAAGGATTTCCAGGATAAAACCCCAGCAGCCCCATCCCTCCAGCTCTCCATGGGTAACCTCTGGTGGGGGTTTGGCGGGGGGACATCTCCCTTCTGGGCCCCCTCCCCGCACCTGAGGCTCCCCAACTCTCCGAAGGATTTCCAGGATAAAACCCCAGCAGCCCCATCCCTCCAGCTCTCCATGGGTAACCTCTGGTGGGGGCTTGGCGGGGGGACATCTCCCTTCCGGGCCCCCTCCCCAGCGGGGGCTGCGGGGCTGGGGAGGCCGATGAGAAAGGACCGAGGCAGGGCTGCGAGGAGGGAGGATGGCCAGGGCCACGCCAGCAGCGCCCAAAGGATGCGGTGCCACCTGGGTTGTGACCACCCAGTCAACAGAGCCCAGGGTTTGGGCTCGTTTTAACCGTAGGTCAAAGCGGGAACAACCTTGTCCCCGGATTTATGGGTTTGCACCCGAAAAGCGAACGGTGGCGGTCACCCCACGACATCCCCAAGGCTCATCTGACAGGGAGATGCTCTGCTAATGCCACTGCGCGCAAAATGATGCAGCTTCCTTTGGTACCAGTCCCCCTACCCGAATGCCCTCTTCCCTGCCGTCTACCAGCCGGTTTCTAATAATTATCCTTTAACTCAGCACTTCTGCCTTCAATTCTCCTCCCGCACCTTCCTGTCTTCCCATAATTTATTCTATATTTCACCCATTTCTTGTCCTCATTTATAATTCTTCTTTATTTTATTACTTTGCATAATTTCCTTTTAGGATTTGTCATAAAATAAATTCTGCCACCTCTGTCTTCTCGTTTCTGCTCTCAAGTGCCAGCGTGTGCGCTCCGGCAGCGGTTCCCAACGCCTTCCAAGCCCCTGTGCTGGAGCTACCCCAGCCTTGGAGGATCTGGGGAGCCATTGTAAGTGGCCCCAGTTTCAGAAGGGTTTTTCTAAATGGATCAGCACCCCGAGTGACGTCTGGAAAGAAGACATCGAGTGTAACTTCAGGACAAACCTCCAGCCAGCTTTTTTTTGCTATGGTGAAATGCTGGCATGTGCAGAATCAACATCGCATGACTGCCCAAACCTGAGTTAAAAATGCTGATTATTAAGTGAATGAGAAAGCTGAGGAGAAGAACTGCTGATGTACCGATGTCCCATCTGTCCTGGAAGGTAGGAAAGCACATGGGGAAACCGAGGCACAGAGCTCTGATCCAGATCCTCCAAGGTGTTTAGATGCTTGGCTCTCTTTGAAACCAATGGGAAGGAGATGTGTGAGGTTTTTGGCAGTTTGTGTCTGATTCACATGTTCAAGGTCACACAGGACACGTGTAGAAAGGTGATACGGAAAACTGAATGCAGATTTTCTGTGATTCATCCCAGAACCTGAATCTCTTAGCTGAAGGTGGCCCAGCATGAGGGAGAGCAGAAGACTTGGGTGAGCTGCTCTATGCTTCAGTGCACTCCATCTCCAAGGAAAATAGAAACTATTTATGGGGAGTTGGAGTCCAAATGCTGTTATCTGCCGATACATCTCCTGGAGGAGAAGGTGGACCTACCACATCCATTAAGCCGCCCCAGAAGCACAAAATTCCAGTTACCTCCATGCAGTGGAAACTTGACATTTACTCAATGACTTTTATGCAGGGTGGATGATTTGGGAAAACTATAGGAATTGTGATTCATGAATGTCCTTGCTACCCAGACACAGGTCGCTGCCAGAACGTGAGCTCATGACCAGGCTCCTTGCAAAGTCCTTTGCGAGAGGAGAGCATCCAGGAAGGACCAGCTCTACGAAAGGCAGTAGAGCCGTAGTGCAGGAGTGAGATCTGGAGGGGGAGGAAGTTGCATTCAACGGAGGTAAAAAAAGCAATCAAATCCCAATATTGGTAATGTGGCCCCTCCTTGAAATCACTTTTACCCCTGCAGACATGAAGAGGTCCTGTTCTAGCACACACATGGAGCAAAGCTTTGGGCTGTTCCTGGAGGTGGCTATGGCAGGGAACCAGGAGTCTGTGGTTCATTTCATTTTTAAGTGAGTCCTTATAGGAGAATATAGAAACAAATGAAAACATCCTCTCTGTGCCCAAAATCTCTAGCGGTTTCTCCAGCTGCAGACATCTTACCTGCTTTGAAAAGTTTGAAGTTGTGACGCAATACACTAAGGTTCAGGAACCCTTTTGAAGGCTCTTTTTGAATGAACCCGGGCCAAAAGATGGCTTTGTGTGTGAGAACCACGTGGTCTTGTTTGCCATTCCCTCGATTTTTAAGATTCGCTTGGATTTGAAGCTCAAAATAAGTCTCTTGAGAACAAAACCTCGGGGGGATCAGATGGAAAACATCCTCCTGATTCCCTGTGCTGGAGGAAAACCACTGGCTTCATCTTCCAAACGCGTTTTGTTTTGGTTTGTTTTTTTTTTCCCTAGTATGGAGAAATCCCTGTGTGGTTTGGGTTTGCGAGAAGGATTTTCCCTTCATGCGCTGCCACAACAACTGAGATCAGCTGAGGCACTCAAGTGAACGGATCCTAGATGTAATTGTCTGAGGGCTGGTGGCCAGGTTTTTTCAGAAGAGGGTCCGACTGGCTGCGTTTCAGGTCCACCTCTGCCTTGACAGAGCCTGTCTCCTTTAATCATTAGAGTTCAGTGCACGGCTTTTGCCTGGCACAAGCCGGAATTTCATTTGTTTTGGAGGAAGATTGCTTCTTTTGTTAGTTTAGGTCTTTTGGTTCCAGTTGTGTAAACTGGGACAGGCTGATCCCATTGGCTCTGAGGAGCTGATGGCCAGGAGAAGGCTGGTCTGCTACTCAGCTTTGGGTTTTGGTTTTAAACCTTTAAAGCACCATCCTTGTATCTATAGAAACATTCTGCTTTCTATAATGAAGAACGTTTCGTGAACTGCGAACAAAATGAATGTGTTTTTCCCAAACTCAGGGCAGTCAACACAAACTCAGCGCCATAAACTGAGTTCCCTGAGTAAACTGAGTTTTGAATTTATTCAAATGAAAGTGAATGTTGCATTATTACAGCCTTGCAAAACTCCAGTTAATTTATGGTGGAATAAAATCCATTTTTTTAATGACTGTGACACTGCCAAAATCTTTGCAGATGCAGAAACAGCTTCACAGGAGAATTTCAATCTAACATCAACAGGAGATTCGGAAGATGAATTGTGCGAGGATCTCCTTCCTCCGAAGATGCTGCTTTGTTTTGCTTTTTAGCATTTGGTTTGGCTCTCATATTGTCTGGTTTATGATGTTTTAATTATTGTTGTTTATTTATTATAATCGTATCTTAATTGTTTGTGTAGTGCCTTGAGTGCCTTGGCAGGGGGGCGTGTTATAAATGAAATTATTATTAAAAAGTTATTATTACGTGTACCTACTCCAAACTGAGCTAGAGCAGGGAACAGACTCAACTGCCTGGAATTAATTCCTCCGCTTTTCTTTTCCTTTTTCCCCTCTCTACTCAGGAGCATAGTTCAAAGGGTTGGAGAGAGAAAATGATGTTTCACCGCCTCCGGCCCCCGGGGCGAGGCGAGGCGAGGGGAGCTCTGCTCTGGGCTCCCTGGGGACCCGGCGCTGCCTCCCTCGGGTGCCGAGGGTGAAATTAGGGGAAGGGTGCGCTCTGCGGGCCAGGCAGGGGTTGGGGTTGGTTTTTAACGCCTTTCTGCATCGCCCCGCTCCTTGCTCCTGGAGGGCAGCCTGCTGGAAGAGGCCGGCTGATATTTGCTGCAACGCAACAGGATTTGCTAGTTTTTAAATTAAAAGGGAGACTGTCACGTGTGCTTCCGGCGTGCTTAGAGGGAAGGAAGGGGCTGTCACCTCTGGTGGCCAGGTGAAGATGGCAGGGGCTCCTCGCCCTGTCTGAATCCTACTTCACGTCTCCTGACCTTTCCGGTTTGCCGCAGACGTCACCATGCCCGCCAGCAGGGCCCCTGCCAGCCCAGAGAAATCCCACCTGGGGAGTGGGATTTCCCACCGGCTCTCAGAATCACAGCCGAGGTTTCAGCCCTCTGGCCTCATGGCTGGTGCGCGTGGTAGATGTTATGGCTCCTCCACTTCTGCTTTGACCACTTTGGGGTTTCCATGTGCCACAAGGATGACCAGTGGCCATCTCAAGGCTGGTGACAGGAAGGCAAAAGCAAAAGAGCCTCGCCCCTAGCTCATCCCAAGGCCAAATAGGACCACTCTGGGACAAAGCTGATGGAGAGACACATTCCCTCCATTTTCTTTTCATTTATCTCCTCGCAGGTTTTCTCAGACCCCTCTGTTCCAACATTGTCTGGCTGTTGGTGTTGCAGCACGAGCACAGATAACCCTCCCCTGGGACAACCACTTTAGGTGGTATTGAGACCCAGCTTGAAGGTCACCAAGCAGTCAGATCAACTGATCCCACCAAGGTTCTCCCCCCAGCATGGAAAAGAAGGATTTTCCTCTCCCTCAGACCTCCTCACCACTTGATCAGAGGCTCAGGTATGGATTACACGGGTTCTCTGTGGATAATCATCTTGCTGCTCCTCACAAGCGTGCTGCAGGGACGCTAGAGGCACTGGGGTGTTATGGTGATGGGAGCCACACGACTACCATTGATGGATTAGTGATAATGTGAAGGTCCCTGTTACGTTAGCCGTCAGTTTGCTAACGAATATTAAGAGACAGATGTCGTATGAGCATCTCTACACTTTGGAGCTGGTGGCAAACTTCACACCTTCAGCTCTCCTAATAAGACAGTATTTCATCCTGCTCAAAATGCTTATTATAGCTAGTCTGATAGGTACTGTAAGATCTCATTATTTATCTATACTCTTTATTTTGGATAGATAATAGAAAAATTATCTAGAAGGGCAGCAATTTATTCCTACCATTTAGGAATAAAACTGTGATTTTAACAAATGCCAGTTTGCGGAACCCCTGAATGAAATTTTCCAGTGGAGGGGCAGATCTCTCTGTGTGTTGCTCTGGAACATAAAAGATCTTGCGTTATTTCGTGGCCTGCGACAGACCTCCGTTCCCAACCCACAGGAGTCCGGAGGCCATGAGGACGGGAGAGGGAAATGGTTTCGGTGTCTGTAGGACTCTTTCTGCCTTAATAAACCCGCAGGGTTTCACTAACCACTCTCCCACGGTGGCATCAGACAAGGTCAGCAAAAATAGCTGTTCCTGCAGAAGTTTGGTGTCAGTCCTAAGGAAAGTCCTCGTTTCCGTCTCCTTTATTCCTCCTTTTTAACCACAGCCACACTCTGGGCACCTTCTCCCTCCCTGACACTCATCCATTCATCTGTCCTGCTTCGGGCGCTGCTCTTCCGCCTCTGCTTTTCCCGCCCCTCTCCGGCACATCCCTGGGGATCTCCAACCGGGGCTCAGCTGCCGCCCTTCTCCATATGCACTCCCTCTTCCTCGGGCCCTTTCTGCCTGGCCGTGATGGGAAGGGAGCTGCAATTCCCCGCGCTGCCCCGTCTTCCCGCAAAGCCCCGGTAATCCTGCACCCAGGGGCCGTTTAGCCCTGTCTGCCCAGTTTGCGGCTCTGCCGCTGAAGGGTCCTAATTTGGTGTCATGTCAAGAGAGGGCCGGGAGGCAAGGCAGGGCTCCCGAGGGTCGGGATCTGCTCCTGATTTTACACCCACGCAAAGGGCGAGCTCCTTCCCCTCCAGCCCTCACTGCAGAGGTGAAAAAAGGCAGGGAAAAGGGTATTAGTGAAAACCGAGCCCCCACCAGCCGCGTTGTTACTCTACATCTGCTTTCCTCCTCCCGACATCCGGCCTGAAGGTTTTTAATTTTATTGCGTTCGTTGCCGGTCATTACTAAACTGATGCTGTTTTGGCACAAAGACTTTGAGCGCCTCTGACTTTCTGGGTCCGTAATAGGGCAAGCAGCCCTGGACTTGGCTAAAATTAGCTTTAGACCTTCTGCGCCACGTATTATCCTACGTACTGCGTGTTTTTTATCTCCTGTGGCTGGTAGTGCATTTTTGTGCCTAAGGAGAACATTTGAGTGTGTTCGGCTCTTCAGCGCGGCGCTTATCCCCTTTCCTGCCCTCTGCACCCAGCCTTGCTGTGGCTTGCGCTGGTGCGGAGCACGGGCCGAGGGGAATCGCACCTCTCCCTCCGGTTTTACGGCTCTTTGTGGCACCGGTTGTCGCTGCCTCGGGACGGGGAGATTTGGAGGCTGCGCCGCTCAGGCGGGCTCTGTGAGGAGGAGTGCTGCCGGTGCCACGTGGGAGCCGGGTGTCACTTCTGCCTGAGCTTCTGATAATGGAGCGACATGCCCCAAATCTCGTTCTTCCAGAAGTGTCCTTCCCAAGTAAACTCTCAGGTTGTGTTACCAGAAGGGGATACCAGAAAGGCCATTTTCTTTACTTCTTTTGCTAAGGAGATTACACGAGAAGCCTCAAGCTGGGAAAAATACGCCCAGCCCTACCCTATCCACCATCCTCTTGCCGGGTTAGCAAAAAGGAAAAAGAACTGTTTTCCAGGGTTTTTGTCTTGGGTCAGGAGGGTATGAGGCAGCGAACGCACACGCCTCCCTCACGTGCTGGTTATAGTGGATGTAGCCGTGGGATACGTGTAATATAATACACCGCCCTGCGATAAACCACACTTATCTCGGCTCCGTTCTTCCCACTAATCCACCTCCAGTGGGACTTCTCCTAACACTGCTTTGGAGAGCGGTCTTTCCGAAAGCAAAGCCAAACCACCGACCTGCCACCTGTCTGGGGGTTCGGTCCCTCCCCCCTCCCCAAAACAAGGATTTGGTGCTCGGGTTGGTTCCTCTGCCCGCAGCCCGGCACAGGCACCGGTCGCCCTGGTGCCTCTCCACCCAGCCCTGCCGCACTGGGGAGCCCGCTTCCCACACACCGTCAGGGCTTAGGACCTGGAGATTTACACCCCCGGCCCTTTCCATGGAGTTCTCCTGGATTTATAAGAGGGCAGGATTTGACCTGCAGAGTTTAACAATGGCTGTTAACCTTGGCTGTGATCAAATTAGGCGGGAGCACAAGCCGGCTGTTGTATCGGGAGCTAAGTTGCAACCCGCCTAGAAAATATCACGCGTTCTCTTCTCTCGCATTAACGGATTTTTTTCCAGTGAGTCGGGATACGTTCTGGCTGCGTCTGTGCTGGGGAGGGATCCGCAGGATAACAGGAGTTTCTGACCTAGATGGGCTCCATCCTTTTCTATCGTCTGGCTGGAGCCAGAGGAGCTTTTCGCTGAGAACAAATGTTTTGAGGCCCTCTCCGTGCTGCCACTCTTCAGATATGTTTGGAAGTGTTTTCCCCAACGCCCGACGTGTTTGTAACGTGTTTTAGCTTCGATGTGACTAAACGCTGGGCTCTTGCAGGTCTGCAGCACAGCTTCTGGTTTGCCTGGTGGAAAATCAAATCTGTGTGTGCCTTTGCGTACCCGAGCTGGGCTACGATCCTGCCAGCCGGCTAGCTCATTCCCAGTGCAGACCGGTCCTGAGCCTATCTCTTTCCAGACAAGAAAGCCCCAGTGGTTGAGACGTTAAAAATAACAAATGTGTCCTCGTGCCTTCCGTAACGTGGGCCACGGGTGGGCACAGCCTGGCTTTTAAAGGGTTAAGGAGGCTGTGTCCTTGGTGACATGCAATTTATGATCTTGTGAATCCTTTTTTAATTATTTTGCTGTGACAGAGGTGGAAATATCCAACTTCAAATGACTGGCTTTATTGATATGCTGCTATTTGTGCCTCTGTGGAGGAACAATCCCATAAAAGCAATAAATTAGAAAAACCCCTTTTCTCATCAGAGAGAGAGATACTTTCTGGCTGGGAGCGAGAGACCTGGTGCAAAGGCGTTCCAGCTCCACGGAGGGGCTCCCTGGGATGTGCGGCGAAAAGCTCTTTCTTACTAACCAGGCACATTTACGGTGCACCCACCTACTCGGCTCCGCGCTCCCCTCCGAGCCGGGCCAGGCTCGTTGCACGGGGCTGGAGTTTGGGAACGGAGAAGGAAATTTAGCCTGCGTTCACGGACATTGGCTTAACAGCTGTAAAACGTTTATGGTTCTGTGGCTGTTCATATTGGTTAGTTATTTACCATATTTGCACTGAGAGGATGATCAGGAAGCGTGTTTTAGGACAGAAAAAGGGATTTTAAAGTACAATTAACTAATGCTGTTGGAGATGAGCTGGTTGAGGCCAAAATGGCAGTGTTTATTTGCAGACACGAATGACCGGTTTTCACCACAGGGAACGTAACAAAATCCATCTCATGAATCCAGATGAGTGCAAATATGACGTTGTATCTTTTTTTTTTTTTTTTTAAGTGTAAATAGTTAGCCGTAACAAAGATGTACAGGCCTGGCCACAGCCATACACGCAGCAGCCGTTAGGAAATGATGAGTGCGTCCAGCTGCATCGGGCGGGTGCCGGAGCTGAGCTGGGCTCTGCCAGCGCCCGTGGAGCGAGCATCACGTAGGGTCTGACCCGTAGACGGCACGTGAGCAAGCCCTTTCCCCTCTCTTTAGACAGGCACAGCCAGACATGGAGCAAAAGGGATGGAGACTGACCCTGAGACCCCCGGGACGCCCAGCAACCCGATCGCAAGAGCCCCTGCTAGCACGACAGCGGCTCAGCCTTGCAGGGAGACTGCGATGGGGTCTCAGTTCCCATTAACGATCCACCC
Source organism: Burhinus oedicnemus (assembly GCA_008921705.1). NCBI lineage: Eukaryota > Metazoa > Chordata > Aves > Charadriiformes > Burhinidae > Burhinus > Burhinus oedicnemus. The sequence goes on along the minus strand of VFFE01007645.1, from coordinate 1,582,714 downwards.
ACGTGAACAAGGACCGAGCTTCTTGGCTGCTTCTTTTTGCCGTACAGGTTGCTTGGGCTGAGATGCTCTGAGGTGCTCAGGGGACTGGGATCCAGCACACCTGTATATGGCGGGGGCGGGCGGTGAGGTCCAGTTCTGGTCCATACTGGGGGCTTTTGTGCTGGTGCTGGAGTGTGGATGGGGCAGTAACAGCAAAGAAGTGATGATGGCTGGAGTTAGCGTCCAACACAAAGCTATTAGTGTGCTTGCACTACGCTCGTGGTGAAAAGTCATGTAGATTATCCAAAACCTTTAATGGATACTAGTTCCGAGGGAGGTGACAGGTCTGGAAGGTGATGTCCTCTTGGGTTCAGCACAGGCTCTCCCTCCTCTCCATCCGTATGGCACAGCCCAGCCCCTGGAAACCAGCCCTCAGGGTGGAAGAGTTTTTGTCTCTGGGTTGGTACACATCTCAGCTTCTCCCTCGTGGATCAAGCGAGGCTGTCAGTGGAGGCCCACAGCAAAAACACTCTAAGTCAATGCCTCAAAGATATTGCAAAGTTTGGAAAAAATTGACTCCATGCTCATCCCGGCCAAAGACCTTGTGTGTAACTGCAGCTACGGTCTCCTCAGTACCAACCCTAGAAGGAGAAGGAGACTTCACCAGGGCTGAGCTCACACATTTCTAACAGAAGTCAAGCACCAGCCCCAAGTCTTGGCTTTACCAAAGGGGAGACAGCAGTGTACCCTGAGCTGGAACCTGTGATTTGTTTTTGTTGGGAGGATCTGTGAAATATCTGCTGTTCTTGCACCAGTGGAAATAGTTATCATACCCAAGACCACCACTCATTTCGGAGGCTGTCCTTTGGTAATGACTCTTGCTGGCACCCAGCCTGGCCCAGGTCTGAATCGATGACCTCAAGGTAAAATTGCTCCCCGTGCCATCATTGTCCCCTGGAAGCAGCCCAAAAGCAGAAGGTAGGGCCTGATTCTCTTTTGCACCCTGACATAAATCAGGAATGCCTTCACTGAAGTCCCAGGCACTTCGCACACTCTAGAGGTGGTACAAGAGAAAGATGAATTAGTCTCTGAGTATTTACCTGCCGTTGATCTAATCCTGAGATGCTGCAGTAAATGGGATATTGCTTTTGACTTACACAGATGCTGGATCAAGCCTACAGCGATTAACATTCAACACCTGTGCTTCAATCAAGCTACTTTGCTGTAGTAATATCATTTATGCTGAAACTTCTTCTCCTTCAGTCACTGATCTTCAGGCTTATCTGCCTTAGCCTGGTGTAAATCCAGGGTAACTCTGTTCTTATTGGAGTTATTCCTGATCAGCACTGGTTTAAACGAAATCCGAATGTGACCCACAGATGACATCATTTCAGGGCCCTGTAAAGATCAGAGCTATAACACAAGTTCACTGGTATTGATCACCCCATCCATGCCGACGAGAACAAACAAAGCAACGTGGCTGAGACACTGTTGCATTTTAATTCCTTGACATGGTAAAATCTATTGTGCAGCCTCAGTTTATAGGTATTGTTTTCATGGGGGTGGGAACCATCTACCTCCATGCTGGCTTATCCTCAGGATTTCTCCTCCAAATCCATAAAATTTCCAAGGCTTGGCACATGGTGCACTGGGAGAGATTGATTGGAGCCAGTCTGAGGGATGGAGAACATTTCCCATCCAGGGAGAGAGGGACCAGGCAGGAAAACAGACCTGGCCTTGGGAAACCATATCTGCTGACAGATGGAGTTGGTCATCCATGTGGACAGCCCATCTTCTAGATGGGGGGATTTGCCCACAACACCCAGAAAACCCTTCTCCTGAACTGCAGCTCAGCGTTACCCCAGGTTCACACCCCACCAGGACCAATGCCTTCACCCAAGGCCACCCCACCTGGTCTGGGGTTTCAGAGCCCGTTTCCACCAGCACCTTGCTATGCCTGTGGGAAAGACAAAGCACCACCACTGATGAACAACATGGGACCAAAGCTGGTGCACCACTGCAGAGCTAGAGCAAACTGGACCCTTGTCCAAAATAGACGTTCACTGGTGCTTGGTCACATCTTGAAGGTCACTGGTGAGGCCGGGCAAAGAGAAACCGATGTCTGCCACTTTGCTGGGCCTCCTGGGCATGTTCACACCTCCGACCTTGGGACCCCTCAGGAAATCATCCCACTAGAGGGCACTGGGAGTCGATTTTCCATCCTTTCCTCTTAGTTACTGCTCTTTATTTGAGTTTCTCCTTGCTTAGTGTTCTCCCCACCTCTCCCTCCTCTTTGCTGGCCAGCTCAGACTGTTTAAATTGGAAATTATTTGTATTACTGTCTGTAAATAATAGATGAGGGAGTGAAGTGGAGTTGGTGTCCCTTCCATAAACTCCTCCTCACTTTAATTAGTGCGAAACAGCCTGGTGAGAATGCGAGCTGCCTTGATGCTGGTAATTAAAATTGAAACCACTGAAAAGCTGCTCTATTTTTTATCGGAGCTGCTGTTCGGAGCCGGGAGCCTGCGGACGGCTCTGCAGTAAAGAGTGATAATGAAGGTGTGAATTCCCGGGGGGAGGAGGGGCAGCTGTAGCGATGGCTGAACTTACACCAGATGAAAATGCAGGAGCAATTAGAGGTGGCTGTGTACAAGCTGGGCATCGGAGATTAGTTGGCACCTTGGGAACATGGCAGGGAGGGACAGGGAAGGGGGAGGGATTTTTTTCTTTCCCTTTTTGAAAAATTTTAATAGCAAAAAAAAAAGAAAAAAAAAGGGCGGGGGAAATGGTTGGTAACTTAAAATAAAGACAAACATGGGCAGTGTTCCTGCCTGGCTCCACTGGCCTGCCCCAGCGAGAGACGGGAGGGATGGTGGAAGACAGGGCTGCAGTACAGAGCATGGGGGGTTGGAGACACCAGGGCCCCTCGCACTGGGGGACCGCAGCATTGGCCACGCTGGGTTTTTCGGCAGCTCCGTGGGGAGCCTTGCAGCAAAGGCACGGGCTGGTCACATCCCCCAGGTGTACCGCTCCTGAACTGCGTCTGAATTTCGCCGTGTGTCCTTGCTCCTGCCCACGGGACTGATCCAAAGCTAAGTGGTGTCCATCGAAGGCTTCCTCTTGTCTTCAGTTGGGCTTTGGATCAGACCCCGTCCCTGAAAAATAATAACTGTTAACTTGGGTATCCGGGAACGATGGCAGCAGTGACGGGCGATGGACGAGCACAGGCAGAGGTCTTTGTTATTGCTAGCCAAGGAGGAGTTTGGGAAGAGCCGCTTCAAGTAATCAGATGTTGTTATTAATTGCTTCCTGCCCTGGCATGTTCATCCTAGTGTGGGCTCCACTGAACAGCAGCAGAAAAGATGTCAGATAATATAATGCACTCAGTCAGAGCTGCGAGCCTGCAAAATCTTCTTCTGGCTGCAGCCACCTTGCAAGGAAAACACTCTTTGTGGAAAAAAAGCACGTGAAACAACGGTGCTTTGGGGGCAGAGGAGCTCCTCCAGCCTCCGGGGTCCACTGGGAGCTGACGGGCGTCTCCACCCAAAGGGCACCTCGTTCCACCCCAGCTCGTTAGCCACCCAGACACTGGGGAACACCGGAAGGTACCAAATTGTCTTAATTCAGATTGAAGGGAAGTTTTGTAGAAAGGAATTTACAGAGGCTGTAGATAACCTATGCCAAATCAGTTGTGGCTTCAGAGGGTCGGTTGTTGGGTGCTCCTCGGATCGTGAGCTGCTTCCAGAGGCTGGATGGAGCTCCATGGCAGCGTGTAATGCCGTTCCCATCGTGAACTTGGCTTCTGAAGTAGGAGAAGCTCAGACTTCCTGTATGAAGTTTCGATATTGGAACAGAAGGCCAAAATTTAAAAACTGACTATGAAAGGAACAGATTTGATATATCCTGTAGTGTCATGATCTCGGAGAAGGTTTAAAATAGCCTGTGCTGCATTAATGTTCTTACGCACTAGAAAAATTAAAAACAATTGCTTAATTTGAAACATACACTTGGACCTTACCAGAATGAAGGATTCTGATCAGTTTTCATTTAAAAATTCAGCACACTGATGGATTTCTAGCAAACGCCGTGCCTTTGTGGCGTTTGCATTTTCTGCTGAAAAGCTGCTCAGCTCAGGTATCTTTTCATTATCATTGACTCACAGTAACAAAATGTTTTTACACTTGAAATTTATCACTTGATCTCCTCGTGGAAGAATCTGAGGGAAGATCGAGGGCAGAGGAAGGAGAGCTGGGATACGCACGGGAGGTGCTTTGGTGATTTTGTTTGGTTTTAGTTAATTTGGTATTCTCAGGAATACACTGATCCAGGTATAATGGGCTGTCCACAATGCCGACTAGTGCTTTAGCATATTAGTGAGATCTCAGTGATTCATATTTATTTCCTAGGTCTTCTCTACCTATGAGTTTCTAAGGTTTCTCTGTGACTTCATCTGTAAAGTATGCGCATCCCTCGGAGAGACTTTGCTAAGCTTTCCAGAGTTTAGAAACTCTGACAATTTATAAACCCTGGAGATGAGCAAGTTTAGATTCATGTGGGACTTAGAGACTCTGAAGAATTGCCTTTTCACTTGTTTTTGGTTTGCTGTAATGAGGCTGTTTTATTTTATTATAAACCAGGCAGGCCTTCCAGTTGGATTAAGCATTTGTTCACTGTTGCATACTTTGTTCAACATTATTTTCTCATTTAATAGGTTCTATTTTTGTCACCTGTTAGGTGTGATATGAAAATATGATTCAGCAGATTTCAAAACTAAGAGGGTGTTTTCTCAAATCTACAGGACATTATTTGTTTATCAACTTGTTTCACACGCTGGTCATTGGCTATTGCTATTTAAATCAGAAAGAAGGAAAGACAGATCTGTATCTGAGCCATCTTATATACAAATATTTAGGACTCTGAATGTGTCTTGATGCTTTTCCAAAGAATTTTTTTTCAAGACAACTGAGCTCTCAATACATTAGAAGGAAAAAAATAACTCTCTAGAAATGCTTATTTTCTTTACGGAAAGTTAGGAAATTCCCAAGGAAAAAAAAACTTATTAGGGTAGAACTAAGTTAGAAGATAAATTGAAATCCTTTGATTGAAAGTAATGTTATTAAAAAGTTTTAATTATTGAGAAGAAAATGTAGGAAAGGCACTCAGAGCTAACATAAAAATGATTGGAAACTGGTAATTAAAACAAAATGCTTGAAAATTAAACATCACAAAATATGAAAATGCAAACTTGGCTCTGATTCATTACAACACTTAAAACCTGGGATTGCTATTAAATTGTAGATGGTTGGTTTGAATTCTGCGGGTCTGTGTTGATGCCGAAAGTCGGACAAACGCTGCAGCGCTCCGCTGACCGAGGCCACCAGGTTTCAGATCCCGTCCTGATCCTCCCCTTTCCCATCTCTCACCATCCTCCATTTAGATTTCTACTCTAAAGCAAAACTTCCTGCTCTCTCAGAGAGTACCCGGATGCTACATTCCCTAGGTGTTTTCAAAGTTCATCAGTTCCATCCTTTCAACTATTTAAGGCTTTATTTTGCATCCCTGATACAATCACTTTAAGTGAAGAGCCATGTCTCTCTGTAGAGCACCAATTTCTCCTCAACAAAGGTTGCTTTCCTCAAGTGGCAGCCTGTAGAGTTCTACACAAACACCTCCAGAACGTCCTTGGGATCCTCCAGGACCACGTCTGCATTTCCCCAGGAGCCCTTCATCAGGCAGTTGGCATCAGGCAGTTGGTTCCTGCGGTCAGAGCTGGTGTGGGAGGCTGCATCACTGAGCTGTAATGAGGAGCCCTGCAATAGGTATGAAGTACTGGCACACTTCTCTTGACACTTTTTGTACCAGGAAAGCCACCACCACTCTGGTAGTCGTAGCCAGACGAGACCCATCCACCCATCTTTTCCTGTTAACATACTGGGTTTTTTTGAAATCATTACAGTTTCTACATTATCAGAGCAGTGAATGTCACCTTGTCACCACCCTCTGATGGAAAGACTGCCTCATCCCTCTTTCGGGGACATCTAGGAGAAACGTCCCCAGTCCCGCACAGGACACCCGTGGCTCCCCGCAACCCTCTTTGCCCACAAGTGCTCTTTCCCAAGAGAGACCGAGAAAGAGCAACCTCAGACTTGGAAGAAGATAATTTGAATTGGATGTGAAGTTGTTACTAATTTAATGTTTATCCAATAACAAGGACTTTGCAAAACCCCTTACCTTTTCATGAGCCTCAGGTAACACTGTCAATTCATAATTGCTATGATCCCTTTATCCTGTGGTTTAATAAATAATTTACCTAAATTATTAAAATGAAAATTTCAACATTATTAAAAATTAACCAGGTTAAATGAGCAAACAGTAAATAGTGCTGGGCTTGTCCTGCGTGACAGGAGTCCGCAGCTTTTATTGTCTTTTTCCCAAGCGCAGAGGGTACGTTTCTCCCTCCCCCTCTCCCTCCCTCCTCCCCGTCTCCGCTCTCACTGCTCTACTCTTGTCTTTCACAAACTCCTCTCCTTGATATTAGTTTTCTTCGCAGCCCGTTCTTTCGTCTCCGTGTCCTCTTCTCCGCTGTTGGTTTACTCTTCCTTCCCGTGAACCCTCTCCTTCCCTGCCGTAGCACTAGTCATCCGTCTCCTCTCTGCAGATCACATTCTGCACACATATGTAGCACAAGACGCCTGGCGGGCCTTTTTGTGCTTCCTGGCTTTGATCCGTGGCCGGCAATCCCATCTGATGCCAGGAAGACATAGATCCAGGAGAACACATGGTCTCCAAAGAGCAGAGAGTTTGTCAGGTCTTCAGGATACGGGCTGCTTCCATTCATGAAAAATGTATTAAAATCTGACTGCTCTTAAAGGATCGCAGCTCTGTCATTTTTAATTGAAACGTTCAGTTTGCCCAAAATGAAGTGCTCCATCTTTCAAGCTGTATCTCTTGCCAGATTTTTTTTTTCTTCTCTGTAATTCCTGCTGAACTGCTCCTTCTGCTGTTTTCTGGCAGAATTCCTCATTGACTTAAAAGAGTTCCCCCCCTCCTCCAGGCTTCATCCCATCCATTTTCCCCTTCAGCACACGGGAGTCCTGGAAATGGCCTTTTCTGCTGCCTGGCATTTTTCACCCAGAACACTGGCACCAGCGCAGACCTCAAGGAGCAGAGATGAACTTTTCCCGCAGACCTGGGAGAATTCGGCACCCAGCTCCTGCTGAGTTTTGGTGAGAGCTGAACTCCTGCGGAAACGCCGGCAAGCCTGGCCGTCCGTCCCTTCTCCGGGGTGCCCATAATGCGATCGAGCATCCCCTGCAGACATCTGGGCACTGACAGACAGATGTGGGCTTCTTAATGTGCTCTAATAACGCTCTTCTTTTCTTTCTGCTGCTAAGAGACCACAAAGTGAGTAAGGCAACATTCGCGGCCGAGATTTCGCTCTGCAGGCAGAGATGTCCCTCCCTACCCCTTCCTGAGCAGCCCTTGGGTAGGACCCAGCACTGTTACAGCTCTGCTTAGGATGGAGAGCGAAGAAAGATCCCACCTGCATGCAAAAGCAGAGGTGGTGGGAGCCAGAAGGACGGCTCGGCCGGAATGTGTCCAGGAGACGGTACCTCGAGCGCCTGCTCTTACAGCACACCCCATGCGGTGAAGACCCAAGGGTCTGGTCGAAGCGAAGGCAAATGGATGCGCTAAGGTAGTGGTGAGATCCAGAGCCTATAAAACACGGGAGCTGTGTCCGTGGGGAACGTGGCAGTTATTGACTGCAACTGTCACATGGCATGGCCCTTTCCTTCCAGAGTCAAGGCTGGTATCTGAATTACTTCGGATTTTAACCACAATTAAAGAGCTAATCAAGGTCAACAGCTCCTTTCAAATACAGTTTAGTACAAAATCCTAATGCAGGAATTACACAAATTGATATTGTCAATATAATGGATTCAAACCAATTGTGCTAAACAAGGTTGTATCAAGTCTGCGCTCTGTATTAGGTGAGGGCTAATTCCGTCTAGCAGCAGTGGAGGCAAACAGAAAAACAGATACATCAAGCCTTCACAGTTTGGATTTATTACTGAGGTGGTTTTTACCCCTCTCAGAGAATTCATTAGTCTGAGAAAACAGTGCGTTTCTGAGGATTTTGTTCCATGCAGAAGGTGCAAAATTGAGGGGATGCAAGGTATTGGTCTAATATATAGGAGGTACAAGGAAGGACCCGTCCAGAGAAATGACGAGCCTGGAGAATAAATCCAAGCAGCAGTCTTGTGAAAAATTATGGTGATAAAAGACTCTGCTCGGGTACCCAAATGTATTGCACTACTTGAGATATCCTAAAGTATCCAAGACACCAGACATGGCTGGAAGATGTGACAAGAGACTTGTAGAAAACCCATGCTCTTCCAGCATGGCAGATACTCTGGAGCATCTCAAATGGACTCTAAGAGATCTAACCCTCTCACATCAGGTGACATCTCAGCAGTGAAGATAGTCCCTTATTTGCTTTTCCTCTGAGGCGCTTCCAGGTTTCACCACCAACACCAATTGCTTTGACATGCCGGGTGGTCCCTCTCTGGTAGGTGTGAGCCTTACTGCTCCCTGTTAGGCACAGGGATTTAGAGACACATCCACACTCACTCAGTGAAACAGTGATGCTATCTTTTTTCTGTGTTGTTTCCCACTCGGATTCCAATATTTCTGCTTTGAAGGGGTTTCTGGGAGGGCACACTGGCTTTCTTTTTCAATTGAACCTAACGGCATCTCCAAAGTGGCAAGACCTAAGAAGAGAGGAGGGCTTTCTCCAGGGAATGAGGGACACCCAGGACTGCAGGGCACTGCTGTTCAAGGGTGGAGAGCTGCAGATGGTGGAGGACCTGGAGATGGGAAGCACCTGGGTCTGTCCACGCCACTGTCAGAGCAGCCCTTGGGGCCAACCCTCATGGCGCCCTTTCCTCTTGGCAGCACAAAGGCAGCCCAATACCATGAGCAAAGGGGAAAGACCACACTGCGTTTGTTCCTATACACGGGGAAGAGACAAACCCTGTCCAAAGAGCTACTGGTGTGAAGGTCATGTAGTTAAGGGTTGAGAAAATGGCACCCGGTGAAGAATCAGCCTGGTTCAGGAGCTGAAGGTGGTGCCTTTATTCCTGCAGGTAATAGGGCATTAGATCCCATCTGAAAGTTTCTTCCCAGCTTTACAGACATAAGCTAGTTCCTTCCCTTCATCTCAGCATCCACTTTTTTGTTTCCTTTCCACTAGGAAAAACACGTGGAGTGACCCCAGCCCTGGCTCCCATCCTCCAAGCTGCTCTGGGAGGGTTGGGAGACGGTCAACCTTTCCGGGGTCCGTGTGAAAGAAGCTAAATGGGGACATGAAGGTGGTAATGGAGTGGAAGCAGAGCAAGGAAAGCTTCACTGATGGATTATTAGGCACTGTCAAAGTTTCAGCAGAGTGGAAAACTTGGAGGCTGGAGTGAGTAGTAACCCATGAAAAATCACCTCTTCCTTTTCCTGTTCATGGCAGGGCAGCGTGTCCAGATCAAAGCCACCCGTCACCGCTCGGCCTCAGTTGCACGATTTACGAGGCGCTGGGGCACCAGCCCATTAACAGCCCTGGTAATTCATTGCAAGGGCAACAGGAGGTGTAAATCCCCTCCCCTCCAAACTTACACATTTACCTAATTGTCCCCCGATTGCTGGACCCGGACATCAGAGGGGGTGATGTTATGAATGAGGAGGGCCACGAGAGGTGCAACGGGGAAGGAGAGGAGACCAAGGAGAGAGCCTGAGGTGGTCAGCGTGGGTGGGAGAGGCATGACCTACGATGCAGACCCTCTTTCCTTTGCACCCATTAAGTAGCAGAAAATCTCATTGGTTTTAATTGCATTTTGACCTTCCGGAGCTCCTCTCGGCTATTTCCCTCGGGATCGGAGTGGGAGAAGGAGCATGCTTCATGCACATGGGCAGCTGGGAGGCCTCCACAGTTTTCAAGGTTTGTGAGAGATTGTGCTCTACACGCATGGCAGTCCCTGCTGCCAGCAGCTGGTTCAGAGGCTCAGCAACACCAAAATCATCGATGGCAGCAGGTAACACCAGCTAAGGGGAGATACGAGGTCCCGACATGCTTTGGGACCTCAAGATCTAGCAGCCCCTAGGTGGATAACATTTGTCTACCGCTCCATCACTTTCCTGGTGGTACTCAGGCATACTGTCTTCTCTTACAGTCTTCTGCAACATGCCCACATTCAAAAATAGCTTTGCAGAAAACACATTCTTTGTTGTTCTCCAAAAATAGCAAAGGTCAGATTTACTCTTTATTTTCTGTCCATTCACTCTCACTCTCTTTCTCTCTGTCTTTACCCTCCCCTGCGTCTGCCAGGTCCCCTTTTTGATTTCCTATCACCATTTCTCACGTCATGCTCTATTTTCCCTGCATTAGTATCTTTCTGCTCTTCTGTGCTTGGCTCCAGCTGGTTTTGGCTTTCAAAAAGGCCCCTTCAGTTTGCTCTTCCCTGCCTTTCTTCGTTCTTCTGGTCTTGCCTGTGTAAACGCTCAATGCTGTAACATTAGCTAATATTTGATACTGGAAAACTTGCCCTCAGCTATATGAGTAGGTCTAAAACACCCATATATTTACAAGAAAACTTCGAATGTGAGTTTGCCACAATCTGTAGACTAGAACTAAATCTCATCACAGGTGCTTGTCTGTCAGAGCCTCAGTGGAGATAAATAGGCTCTGAAGCAGAAACGGGAGGCTCACCAGTAGTATTCAGTGAGATAAGATAGCCAGGTCACTGGAATGTTTTCTTGCAAAAATCTTTCAAATTTCCCTAAAAAATGGCCTTTTAAAATGAATTCCACTGCAGTTTCTTTTGTGTCAATTTTAAGTTACCACTCATCATCTCTTTTTGAAGCAAAACTAGAAACATATTTCCGTGAGCAATTTCCCTCAGAAACACATTTTCTTTTTCATACTCTGAAGTTCCCAAGAAATACATCTAACTTCCCAACCGCTGCTTGCCGCGCACTTGACCCCATGGTTGCAGAAGCAGGCAGATGTGGCTGCAAGACAGGAGAGCGCTGGTTTGGCTCTTCAGGGGACAGGGCAGTGACCAGCTAAATGGGAGTGAGGACTGAGTGTTTCCTGTTCCTCCTCACAGAGCCAACGCTGGCCCTTAAAGCATGACCAAGAATGAGAATCAGGTAATGATCTTTGGTTAAAAGGTAACCAGAGAGGGGGTAAATGGAGAGGAAGTGCAAATGAGAAGAAACTGGTCTAGCTGAGAGAAAGGGGCGTTGTTACAGTAAGGATTTGGAAGGAAAAATCTATGAGATTTGGGTTCTAAAATGCTTGTGACTCTTGAAAATGTGATTTAGGTACTTTGGTGCTTTTTACGTGCAAGAAATTAATTTCTAGTTAAGAGGAAGGAACACAGAAACGTAGCAATTCCATGAACTACTTGTAGTAGAGGAAAGGGAAGCTAGGACACTTTGCCAGTCATGACTTCCTGGAAAGCAGATCTCAGCCTCGCATGCAGCATCTCCAGGGTCCATAACCCTGGGAGGACACAAGAAGGAGATAGGGAAAGGTTTTGATGGCTTGTCTGTGTTATTTTCCCAGAAAGGAGCCTCATAAATGTTCTTGGATGCTGCCATGGGAGTTACAGCCAATTTAGGACTCGGGGTTATGTTTCATTCCCACCTCTAAGGGCAGATGGCTCATCTTCGCCCATCAGAAGGGAAGAGGAGGGATGAGATGAAGCCCTTCAGCAGACAGTGAGAAATGAAACAGGGCCATGAGATGCCAAACCTTTGATATTGCACAGAAGAGAAGTCCAGCGTGTGAAAGGGCAGAGCCTTCACCAGGTCTTGCAACACATGTGAAATCCATCAGGGTCACCATTCCTGTGGTGTTCTGTTGTCCGAGCCATAACACGACACCCTACGGAGAGGGAAAGGCATCCTGTGGGCAGGGGGAAGAGCTATCTGTGCTTTCAAGAGGTTGGCTGGGAATTAAGAGAATACTTTATGGTGGTTACACTCTGAATTTATAGTTTCCTCCTCTTGCTTTTTAATGTTCTCCTGCCAAATTACCTACGGTTTGTCCCATAACTTCAAGCTGCCCTGTGGTCTGACATGTCCCAGCACCACCTGGGACACATGAAAGAATGAAAAACAAACAATCCGTCAAAGAAGAGAAGGGCTGCACTGCAAAATGTAGATTCTTTTCTGGATGTAACCCTAATTGTCCAGACTCTTGGGTCAGGAGTTAATAGATTTGCCCTCTTGTGATAGAGCAATGGTGACATTTAGATACAGATCATAACTTTCTTATTCCAAAAGTGTGACTTGGGCACCCCGTTTTCAAGAAGCTTTTGGCTGTGAAGTTTAGCAAACATCTACCTCCTATTAACTAACCTCTCTGTCTTACCACTTAGAGATCTGAGCTATTCTGCACACATCTATTCTGAAGAGATAGAAGAAGAAGGTTCATCATCAGTATCTCCCAGAGCTTCAGAGCACAGCAGGACACCTGCTCGGAGCAAACCTTCTGGTACTTCCCATTGCTTTCCTGGAGAAGCTAAAAGCAGGTCACGCGTAGCTGCTAATAAAACTACTTCTGAGAAGCTGCTGGCCATTCATTACCTGGAGGTGAGTAATTGCCCTAGAGTCAAGGGTTTGGGAACCTATGTAAAATATTTTTGGAAATCTGGCCGTATTCTGTAGATGCCTGGAAGCTTGGTTGACTTTTACAGAGCTGTCTAGGGAAACCCAAAAAACAGCAGTGGACAGACCACTTACAGAGAGCAGGGAGAGATCTGGGAAACTTAGATGGAAAGGAGGTAGGTGTGCAGTAGAGGAAATCTAGTGTCACTGGGAGTGACCACCCATGGTTGCATCATTTCACTCACAACAGACCTCTTTCAAGAGTAAGCACAAACAGTACATTTGCAAGTGCCTGCTAAGATGATGCCACAGCACATATGAAGGAGTCCCAGGGCATGATCAGTTCTTTTTTTCTCCCCGCTTTCTGACAGCAAAAAGCATGCCCTAGTCAGAGATGCTCCTGTCCCAGTCTCTGTGCCGTTGCCTGGCCTTCAAAGCAGACCCTCAAAATTAAGACTGTGTACTCCCCACGGAGAAAGTCTTCTGGTAGTAGAGGAGAAGAGAAAATAAAGCTTTCTCCACAGGTGGCACTGTTAACATGACCTTTGTTTCAGAGAGTTAGTCAGGGTTTATAACTGCTTGTCTGTGTGTCCTGGGGTCTGCCTATGTCTTTATCTTCATTAAGGTCTTTTCTCATCTCCCAGGCTGTGTCCCCTTCTGTCCCTCTGCAGCTGACCCATCTCTCCTTCCATCCCTGTCTCTTCCTGGTGGGGAGCACAGGAGCTGAGGCTGCCATGTGTGGGCTTCCAGCAGAGCAGTTCCCTGCCACATATGTCCTCACCAGGAGCAGAAATGCAAACCCAGCGGTGGGAATGAGCTGCCTTTTCTCTCAACTGCCCTCCCCGATGCTGTGTTCCAGCAGCTCACCTCAGTGGCTCTAAAACAATTAGGAGGTTTGAAGTTTCACACGCCCCAGCAGATAGAGACAGGACAACTCATCTGTTATTGCAGCCCCAGTGCACAACACTTTGTAATGATGTGGGGAATCCTGAACTTGGCAACCCCTCCTTGACCTTTGCCTGAGCGTAGGGTCATCTCCAATATCCGGGATGGATGCTGGTTGAGCTCATGTACCAGTCTCTTTCAGCTGCAGAGCAGGGAACCCAAGCATCCCGACGCAGGGCATCACCTGCTAACTCAAGCATTAAATGTTAATCCCGGTAGGACTTTCACTCCTCTGTCTCTGAGGTGGAAGCAGATTAGGAATTTGATCTCCCAAGATTACTGCATGAAAGTTGCCCTTGAATAAGCTCCCTGTAGCTCGTCCACCTCTTGTCCATCTCTTTGGGGTTTTACCTTTCATTAGACGCTGCTGCCCTTTGGGCTTTTTTTTTTTTTTTTTGAGGTTTTCTTCTTTCACCTCCTGGGAGATTGCAGGGAGACCTGGAGGGTGCTCAAGTACCTGGATCCCAGGCTGCAAATTCGGGGGAACACCAGTGGTTGTGAGATAAAAGCACAGTGCCTACACTGTGGGGCTCCATGGCCAGAGGAGAGCTGAAGGGTCTTGCCAGGACTGCGAGGAGGCTGTAGTTGCCAGAGAGGACAAAACTACTGCATGCAGTAGTGGTCATTTTACCCTGTGAGCAGGGTGAAGGAACATCCATCAGCATGGTATGAAAGGACTTACCTGAGGCAGGCATAGGACCAGGTCTGGCAAAGGAGGGTCAGTGGTATGAATCACAAAATCACCAGGGTTGGAAGGAACCTCCGGAGATCATCTAGTCCAACCCCTCTGTCAGAGCGGGTTCACCTAAAGCAGGTTGCACAGGATGGCGTCCAGGCAGGTTTTGAGTGTCTCCAGAGTTGGAGACTCCACCACCTCTCTGGGCAGCCTGTTCCAGTGCTCTGCCACCCTCAAAGTAAAGAAGTTCCTCCTCATGTTCAAGTGGAACTTCCTATAATGAAGGTGGGAAGAGCAAGGTCTTCTCTCAGCTCTGTAGCTGTGGGGACCCAGGGTCTGGGTATCTGCTCTCCCATTTAGCTCTGGAAGTATCTACCTACTTTCTCTGCCATCCTTTCCACTCTGCGTATGGCTGTGCAGGTTGGGTCGTCTGTCTCATGGGGACTCTGCCCTTACGGACCTGCTGCAGCAGCCCCAGGCTCTCAGATCACAACTTAAATCTTCTAGTGACTGCAGAAGGGCTTTGTAGAGACACGTTGAGTTTCTTCACTTTTGTTTCAAAAGTTTGAAGACTTTGCATTCTTGACTAAAACAGAGAAAGGCTTAAATCCTTCTTCCCCACAAAAATAGATCCTTCAACGTGATGTCTCCGGGAGCCGAAACTTTTTAGAAAATAAGTAAAAGACACCTGGTATGAGGCAGCTGGTAACAAAGCCATGTCCTAGCATTGTTATCTGACAGGGTCCCCTACCTGGTTAGTCTCTGGTTTAATCGAGGAGAGATGTCTGCTCTTAGGGGTTTTGCTGAGAAGGTGCACCTCTCTAGTGATTATTTACTGGATAGAAGTTGCTTCATCCAAAGGGGAAGGTCCTCCTGGGCCATGTGCTGTCTCCTGTCCTGTCCTGTGACGAGGGACGGCCAGTGGGTGCGATGTGGAGGGGAGAGGAAGGTTTCTTCTGTTCCCACCTGCAATGTTAAAAAAAGACACCTCACAAGAAAGCGGAGACCTGGGGCTGCTGTTAGGTGAGGTGGTGTCTCCTCAAAGGTGAGCAAGAGCATCTGTCTTCAGGGCTGCTCGGCCCTCGCTGCTGCCTGCCAGGGCTGGGCAAAGGCAGCCACATCATCTGAGGTCTGGGAAAGGCAGTGAGCTGAGCCTGTGTTGAAATGAAAAAGCGGGAAAAGAAAAAAAAGGGGAATTCTTTCTGAGATATGTTTTCCTTGGGACGAGCAGACCGATGATTTAGCAAGACTGCTGATTTTTCCATGTCGCTGCCTTTGGCCCCTTGTTCAGAGCAGCTGAGCCAGAGAGACGGGAAGGCAGCAAGCTCTAGGGAGGAGAGCCAGGGCTGGGAGTGTGTGTGTGCTTGCCAGTGTGGGCTTGTATCTGCAAAACCCACCAGAAAGAGCAGGGGGCCACAGGAACCTCCTCCCCAGGATTTTTCCTCCTCCAACCCCAGGACCGAGCACCCACCAGGCTCAACATCAGCGTGGGCAGCATCCTACAGCACCTTTTGCTCCATCCTAAAGTGCAGAGGGAGCTACCAGCCCAGGGAAATTGTCCCAGCCAGAGCCCTTCTTCCATCCAAATTCCTGCCCTGTCAAGCTCTCTGCAATTCCAGACCATCACCATGGCCTTCAACCCACAGAGCTGCTGCAGACCAGTGGAAGGAGAAGTCCTTCCCTACCTGCCCATCATTTCATGCCCAACACTATCACGCTGTATCAAAGCGTGCCTTCAACCTGCCTCCAGTGCCTTGGTTTGGTCCTGCCATTCTGGAGGGAGTTATGCCCTACCCGAAAAGCTCTTATGAAGTCAGGTCAGGTCCCCCGTGGTGTCTCCCCAGCTCCTCCCATTGCTATGGGTTGCTGTATGGGTGGAGAAACCCACTCGTCCCATTCCCGGCTGTGCCCAGCGTGATGCTGTTTAATTCGTGTTGCCGTTCTCCACCGACAGCACCTCTCACAGGGATTGCAGAGTAGCCAGCGTGCCGCGGTTGGATTGAGCAGACAGATTTAATTAAGTTGCGATTTAATTACCTATCAGCATCCCTATTTAATAAAGCTCAGGAGGATTTTAATTTAAAAAAAAATAATAATAATAATAAATGATATGGCCTGTCACAGAGCGGCAGTAATGGCACCCGGTCCAGGCAGGACGGCGTCGCGGGCAGCATCCCGGCGTTGCAGGCAGCATCCCAGCCCTGCGGGGACGAGGCAGCAGGAGGTGGCCGGGCTCGGGCAGAGCCTGCGAGAGCTGGCGCAGATTGCAGGGGGTGGAACGCGACCCACCTTGGCAGCCGGCACAAAGCCGCACGCTCGGGGCTCACCTCCGAGCGCTCCCGCTCCTGCCTCCGCTTGCTCATCGTCTCCTCTTGCGTGCAGAGATTGAAAGGGACTCGCGAGCCCGCGCCTGCTGCCAACAGCCCCGTATTTGCCGGAATACGGTTTGTTATTTTTGCCGTCTGCTGAAGCTTTCTGCCTGTGACGAGAGGTTGGCTCTTGTGGTGGTTGGCATCTCTCCGGTGTCCCTGTTAGACTGCAAAACCAGGGTGTGGATGCTGGTTGGGTTTGCTGGCAGGTTTTTTAATATCCCGAGAGAGACCCAGTGGGTTATTTTAAGCTGAGGTTTAGTTTCGACTCACTAAGCCGAAGTCAAAGTGCAGATGCCCAGCTGTGTGTGATGCTCAGGGCCATCAGGATTTGGGGACGTTTGGAGAAGACACTTTGCTTTGGCTCCTCTCTGAGCAGTAAGTTAAGATGTCAGCTAGTGGCCATGCCCAGAGTCTGGGAGAATTTCCACCAAAGAAAATATTCAGCCACTTTAGCGCTTTAGCCACTATCTCTTTCTAAGCTTCTCCCAGTCTCGCTAGCTTGCACACAACATTCATCTCACCATTTTGCTGAGGATGTTTCCTAAGGGTTCGATTTTGCTTGAGGTTTTATTTCTTTTGGGCCGGACCCAGCCCTGCGGCAAGCAGACGTGGCCGTTATCCCAGGGTGAGACTCACCAGCTTTGCATGAGCTCAGGCACTGGCCGGGGACCTTCTGGTCTTTGTCACCAGCGGGAATGGGTTTCTTGTTCTGCCATCTGTGTTCATCCTGTTTTCTGTTTTAGTGCTTTTCTTGAACGGAGACTCACCTGGGACCTCTGTGTCTTGCAGGGCCCCATTGCATCTCCCCGCTGAGGAGGATGTGTCGACACCAAGTTTAGCACTTCTTGAACCATGATAACTGTAAACAGAATCTAAAGGAAGCAGTGTTTTTAAACAAGAAAAATGAAGGAAAGCTCAAACCTTTCCTTAGTCACCAGCACCACATCAGATGAGATCTAGCCTGAGCTCTAAACTACCTCCAAGGGGATCATATATCCATATGTGCTTCCCACCTGCACCTGGGACATCACATATGGCTTCCTCAGCTCTTTCTCTGGCCTCTAAAAGACATCAAGATCTGGGGCATTCACTTTTAGACACCCCTCAGCTAGGGGCAGTGGGTCCCCTCCCTCCGTGTCCCCCAAAAAACCACTTTCCAACGGGGATAACAGCCGAGACGGAGAGAAACAGACCTTGATATTTCTATTGTTTCATGGTAACAGCGCCTGTCCTGAGACCCCAGGCCTGACAGATTGACATAACAGGTTAATAAGTGCTTTCCACTTCTCCTAAAGGCTAATTAAATATTAATCCACTTGGTGAGGTCAGCAAAAATAACAAACAATTGGCAGAGTGAAATTCGTTTAATTAATTCTCCTGTGGAGGTTTTTCAAGCATCTTCCTCCCCTGACACACCACTGCCTCGGCTGTGGTAACCTACAGTGAAATCAGGCCTTATTGGTTCTGGGCCTGCTTTTCTCAGATATTTAATTTGCTTCTTTTTTTTGTTGTTGTTTTTTAGCTTCTGAATGCTTGTCGGGTATTGCCCGGGGCCCTCAGCACAGAGATGAGAGGAGAAGAGAAAGAAGGGAATGCAGAAGTGGGGTGCAAAGATGAGGAAGAAGAGGTGGACAAAGTCCTTTTAGAAGGTTCAGACCTTCAGCTGCCAAAGGCACGAGATGCTCTTAGTCTTTGCAAAATGAAACTCAGGCAGTTTTTTTATATTAATTCTTTTGCTGGAAATATCAAGAAATTGGTATCGTTCTTATTTCTAGGCAAAAACTCCTTGCAGAGACTAACGGGGTCCGATAGCAATCTGGGCTGCCAGTGGAAGCAGCTGTCCCACCATGATCTTGATTACCTTCATGTGGATTAGTGGCTTCTGTGACAAATAGGTGCAGTTTGTAAGTAATAGCACAAGCAAATCATGCAGGGACTCAGCCCTGGTACCCATAACGGCATCCCCAGCACCCTGTACCCTGCAGTACTCCCAAGCCAAGCAGTCTGTCCCTTGCTTCCTTGTCACCCTCTCCAGGAGGGTAGGGGAGAGCCTCTGCGCCTCTGGCTCTTGCATGAACCTCTTCATGCAACCACATGCTTCAGCGTCTTTCCTCCTTTCACTAGCAGTTCCCTTAAGGATAACTGCAACAGGATGCCTAGAACATCCTTTTTGGTGGCCAGCTTGGTGTTTCACCAGAACAAGTTCACTTCCAGTGTAATGAAATTCATCTGACTAACGATCCCTGTTCTAACAATCCTACAGCAAGACCCCATTTGCTTTGGTAGTATCTCCATTAAAGCACATCCTTGCACGGCAGACGATGCCAAGGGTTGCTCTGGACATAGTGCTCTTGCTGTCTTCTCTGCCCACCAGCCTTAACATGAGTGTGTAACTGGCTTGCTCAGTGTTATTCTACTCACTTCCAAAGAAACTCCCTAGAAGTGCTGCTTCTTGGTGTCCAGCTCCGTTTTGAACGTTTCTGGATGCGGCACCTCGTGCACTCTAGCAATGAACGCTGCGTTTGTGTTCGTCCACTCATCCTTCCACACCACAACTGACGTAGACACAGGAGCTGGAAACAGGCAAGGAAGACTGGGAATTTCTCCTGCCTCTGCTAGAGGACAGACCCATTACAGAAATAATTTCTCGAGTGACCCCTGTCTCCTCTGTCGCAGCCTTCGTGCTGCGGCGTCCCCTGCATGCTGAGCAGCAGAACAGCGCTTGGGGCATCTGTCGCTGCAGAAATTGCACAGTGGGTGCCCCTTAGCCTTGGTGGAGATGACGTGGGGTACAAGGGAGGCAAGTCATCTCAGCCTTTAGGTGCCTTTCTTACATCTGTAATCTCGGGAACAAGAAGGAAAGGGGTGATGCAGAATACAGCGCAACGGAGAGCAAGGAACAACTCCAAGAAGGAAACCAGAGCCTACTTGCCTCTAAAATGCACTCTTAGAAACAAATAACAGAAGCCTCCCGAGGAAGGGGATTCAGAAAAAGAAGTCTTCACACACATTGGGTCTGTCTCCAGCTATTGCTCTAAGCATCTGTATGTCTGGAAGATGGGTGTCTCCTGTGGACACTCCACGGCCGAGTTCCCTGCTCCCTGAGCTGCAGCCCAGGCTCACCTGTCAGGATGACAGGGGAAGCATCTTTGGGTACGGAGCCTTCCAGGCATCAGCCCAGACTTGGAGAGAACTGAGAGAGGGTGGGGAAACTTCCTCCAAGTTACTGCTTTAGTTCCACATTAATTTTTTATTTATCTGAAAGTGGCACTGGAAGGGTTTTCAAAGTGAGTCTAAAGTAATTAGGCGCTCCTGCTGATGGATTGCACTGGAGAGACATGTGGATTATTTATTACAAAGTCACTTGCTGGAAAGGTTAGAGGCTGAGAAGTAATTATTTTTTCCTTTTCTTCCCCCCCTTTTTTTTTTTTTTTTTTTAAGTGGAGGAATCAGCAAGGGAGAGCAGCTGAAGTTCCTCTGTGAAATATTCCATCCTGGCTAACTCCCCCTTTTGTTCCTTCTCCCATGGTGGCAATGGGACAGGGCCCCCGGGGAGGACATGAAACAGAAGCTCATGAAGCCTTGACTGCTGAAAGTATGTTTTGGGTTGAGATCCCTACCCAGCACCCACCTTTCTGCTCCAGGGACACTTAGAGGTTCCCCACTCTTTGACCTCAACGTGACGTGCCTGCAGCCAGGGTCAGCCTTTGAGGCTGCCCGGCTCATCTAACCGA
>VFFE01007645.1:1509194-1561220 GCA_008921705.1 Burhinus oedicnemus | reverse complement strand
TTTTTTTTTTTTTTTTTTTCTTCTTTTTTTTTTTTTTTTTTTTTTAAGTGGAGGAATCAGCAAGGGAGAGCAGCTGAAGTTCCTCTGTGAAATATTCCATGCTGGCTAACTCCCCCTTTTGTTCCTTCTCCCATGGTGGCAATGGGACAGGGCCCCCGGGGAGGACATGAAACAGAAGCTCATGAAGCCTTGACTGCTGAAAGTATGTTTTGGGTTGAGATCCCTACCCAGCACCCACCTTTCTGCTCCAGGGACACTTAGAGGTTCCCCACTCTTTGACCTCAACGTGACGTGCCTGCAGCCAGGGTCAGCCTTTGAGGCTGCCCGGCTCATCTAACCGAGCCCACAAAGGTCGTGAGGATAGCTGGTTCGCATGGCACGTCTGGCACGCATCTGGTGAACGTTTTGAGCAATACCAGGAGGATTCAGCGCTTCCAGCAACCTCAGCTGCCTCCTCTCTCCTGCCTTGTAATCTACGTCTAGGATGGGAATTGAATCCAAAGAAATGCAATCCTCGACCTTGAAAAACAAAGCCAGGCTTGGCGCAGTCTACGGATGAATATGCAACAGCCCTAATCAGGAATCCTTTGTCAGAGGGGGGATAATTGTGGCTAACAACATGTTAGTGTAGTGCTGGATCTTCAGGCTTCTAACAGCTTATAAAATCAGGATCCTTTTTTGGTGGGAAAGGCTGAGCGAACAAAGACATTCTGAAACAATTAGTCACTGGAGAATTCAGCTCCTGCCGGACAGCGTTGGCGTTGCGTGAACCGCACAAAGTCTCGCGACATTCTCAATGAGAGCCTGGGATGGAGTCAGGAATTAGAGGACGGTCTCGGGGGAGTGGTGTTGACGCAGGGAAGTTGGGAGGATCGAGCATTAACAGCTCTGCTCTGTTTGTGTTCCTTAAATGGTGCCCATCGCCACGGTGTCTGGGCATGTATTATCTCAGCTTTACAGGGGACTGCTATTTGAGGTCCTTGCCAAAAAAAAAAAATCTACTGAATAACCCTTGTCCTCTTGCAGGGGTCAGTCTGGTTTTAGTTGAAAAATGATATGAACTGCTCAAGGCCAGTGGGGAGCAGGTATCAGCGCGGGGGCTGGTGCTGAGGACCCCCCAGCCCTGTGTTCCCATTGCCCGGCCGCATTTCCAGTTGCCGCTGGCCGTGCATCAGCGCAGCCCTGGGAAGACCCTGCTGTGGCATCACCACCTTGTGCTAGTCACATCTTCCCCAGGGCACCTGGCTAGGGACACAGCCTCCCGGCGTTCCTGGGACCCATTGTCCACGGCTGGCCTCCAGGCCACCCAGGCAGAGCTCTCCTCTGACAGCAGCAACCCCCGGCTCGTGGTATTTATAGATCCCGTCCATGTCCTCAGCTAGGAAGGCATCTGTAATCTCTTACAGATGTTGGCGAGAACAAAGCCAGCCAGTGACTCAAAAGGACCGCCCAGCAGAGTAATGGATGGAGACCTATTCCTGAGTCACCTCTCACATTCCTCCCCCTGCACACTCTCCCTCTTCCCCAGGAGGCTCGCTGGGGGCTGTCCGGTGCTCCCCGGTGCCCCAAAACCTTCCCTTGGCCAGGGATTCATCCCCGTTCCTAGCAGGGGGAGTTTCAAGAAACTGTCCTCCATCCTCCCCAAAAGGGATAGGATGTTCTCCTGGGAATCCCAAAAGCCATGTGAACGAGTGAGGAAGAGCACGGGAGGAAGATGCCCCTGCCCGCCAGCAGAGCACCCGGCTCCTCCCTGGTGGGCTGGCTGCTCTGACAGGTACAGCCACCCCGAGGTGCTCCCTGCCTGCTTTCCTGGGGCTTTGGGGCTCAGGTAGCACCCGTGCCACATCATGTGGGCGCACACATCGCCTGGATTTCCTGCACATCGGGGTGTATCACCTTCCCCTAAATCCTTGTGTCACCATCTCATGTTTTCTCTTCCAGTTGCCAATATCTCCTTCACAGGAACAAAAAGCTTCTCTGATCTCCTCAGCATCCTTTTCCGTTTTTTTAGCTCATCATCTCCAATTTCCCCTTCACCCCTGAGTCAAAGCCCACACCCAAATCCACCCTTCTTTCCCTTTTGCTGCTCCTGAACATTTTCTGTGACTTCCTTCAGTTCCCCTCTTGCCCTGCCCTGAATCCTGCCTTGCCTTCTGCATGGGGAGGCTGGTCCTTGGCAGCGCTGGCATGGGGCCACCCGGCTGCCCCGGGGTCTGGCGGAGCATGTCCTGTCCTCATTTTCAGGTCGACGTCCCGGTTGCCAGGAACCCAACTGTTCACCTGGCAAAAACCAAGGAGTGGGATCTGATTGGGAATTTGCTTGCCCGGATGCTGCCGTCTCCCTCTCTGCCATCGCCCAGGACTTCGGTCCCTTCTTTGGGTTGTCCCACGGAGAGTTTCTGGGGAGCTTCGGGAGCCGGTAAGGAGCAATAAGCTCATGGACTCGCACCCCAAAGCGGGTGAACCCAAAATAGCGCTGGCAAGAGGGATGAGCCAGCTCAGTGGAAAATGAAGCACGCGGAGCTGCTGGACACAGTCTTCTGGCAGCAGCGAGGGGAAGGAGGGGTGTGTTGGCTGGAGAGGTTCAGCGGGGAAGGCAGCGCCGGCTCCCGTCCTCGCTGCACTTAATTGCACAAGGATCTGCAGCCAAGCAACCTCTTAACGAGGGTCCGATTCTTAACCACGTGCATTTTCCTTGAATCACTGCTAGAAATAACTTTGAGGTTATATATCCTGGCCAACCTCCTGCTGAGCTGGGCGTAGTGTTTCGGGGCTCAGCTATTTCACGTGTTTCGGAGCCATACGGGAGCGTGCTGAGCAGCTCCCAGGCCAGCCGTCCTGTCCAGCTACACCGTGCTACAACTGCCTTTCGCTTGCTTTTAATTGCATCTTCTGCTGTCCAAAAAATACACTACAGGAACCGAGGCAGCAGGTAAGAGGGAAGCCGGTTCCTCCTCTTGCGTTGCTCAAGTCTCAAACCTTTTGCCCCAAAAGCCGGCCACGTCGATGCCTTCCTCCTCGCCGCAGCGTGGCCTCTGGGATGGCTGTGCAGGGATTTACACCTGGAATTTGCTATGAGGCTGAAGTTGCTGTTAGACCCCGATGCCTTTGAGGCTTGGGCTCCTTACCTCCTCCCTCCACGGGGTGGGAAGCAGGACGGACAGACAGATGGACAGGGTTGCAGCACTTGGCAGAACGGTGCCTTTGTACTGAGCCGGAGCAGGACCGACCAAGGACCTTTTAATGAGTTATTCTGGTCAGGGCAGTCCGCTGAGACAATATTCACATTGATGCTCGGGCTAATGGCAAAACCGGCTTCCAAACCCACAGTGGCCAAGGGAAGGAGAGGGGCGGCCGCCTGCGCACAGGGGGGACCGGTGCCACCGGCACGGGGAAAGGGGAGGCTGGAGCAAGAGGATGGCGAGGGAAGGAGGCGTCTCCTCCCATCACCGAGGTCCCTTCCAAAGGGGACAGACCTCCCGTTTTGGCCGCCCTTTGCATTTGTTGGAGTTTGTTTTCCCTTCACCAACCCCTCACCCCCTCCCCAGCCCCTCCGGCATGTGCGGGCTGGAGCCGTTTTCTCGGGGCGTAGGGTGTCCCCGGGTCTGTCCCCCACCCCGCGAGAGCCACCGTGCCACCGACGCAGCCGTTCGCAGGGCTTTGTCAGGAACCAAACACAGTAACTGTTTAACGATTTAACTGCACTAATGAATATTGGGCCAGATATTTTCAAGGCCTGTTCAGACTGATTACTTGGAGAGCTGAGTATGTCTACCAATTACCCAGGCAATTAGGCAACTAATTAAACACTTACCCTCAGCTTCATAAACAGAAGAGAGAGAGAGGGGAAAAAAAGGAGGGAGGGAGAGAGCTGGCTCCGGTTTCTGTGAAATATTAGCTGTCAGAAATTGCCGCTTGCAAGGAAAGGTGCACAAAGGCAGACGGATCTGGGCAGACAGAAGGACGGACAGCTCACACCAGGGAGCGCAGGCCCCAGACCCTTCGCTTCCCCAGTGCCAACAGCATGGAAGTGTGCAGAGCCGCCGGGTTTGCCCTGCCCGGGCTGCAGGACACATCCAAACCATTGCTCCCTGCCCCTTTCCCGCTCGCCTGTGACCACCGGGGCTGCAGAGCCAGCGCTCATCAACACGCCGTCATCCGGCACGGCACTGGAAGGGGGGTGCCGGTGAGGGTGCTCACCCCAGGGGTGCCGAGCATCCGATGGCTCCTTCCCCGTGCAAAAGCGTGCGTGGTGACAGGAGAGAGCAGCAAGCCAGGCCGCTGGGAGAATTGCTTTGCAAGGGAGAATAAACAGAAATGGCCCCAGAGTGTACCTGAAATAGGGTTTATGCCAGTTTAGGAAACCTTGGGTTTCATCCTTTTGGAGATTTTTAGGACCAACCAGCTCAACATCTTGCCAAGGGTGGAAGGGTGGAGGCCATGCATGGATTAAATCCCACATCTGGCATCTGCTCGGGCCACTGCTACGAAGGAGTTCTGTGGTCAACCCAAAGCTGGTGTGACAAAGTGAAGCAGGGTGGTTCCCCCCAGGCAAGGCGCCGCAGGGGTGTTTCACGTCGGGGTCACCACTTCTGCCCTGCTCTGCACTGGTGGAAGGGACCAGCCAGCTCCTGCCACTCTGCAGAGATGTGTATTGTCCTAGAAATAACAGACTCGGGAAAGAACGTTGTTGGAGGGTGTTCAGAAACACTCATGGCTTTGGAGCAAATTTTGACAGATAATTCTAGCCTGGAAAAAATTGAAAACATTGGGAAAAGGTGGAAATATTTGTATTAGTTTTTAATTACTCTGCTATACAGTTCTCCTTTTGAAAATATGCTTGCCCCTCCATTTTCAAAGACAGATTTTGAAGAATTTGAAGACGGCATGGGAGCTGTGCTCCTGCCTGGTGCGGGGTCAACCCCGTGGTAGTGATGAACCGGCTTGGAGGCTCAAGAAGCCACCAGCCATACTCTTTTTAGCAGCTTGTGAAGACATCTGTCAATTTTTAGACACATCAGGTCTTCGTGGCATTTGTTTGTCCATCCAGGTGCAAATCTGAAACGAGAACAGGATCAGAGCGATGCTCAATGATAGGTTATTTCCACATCACAGCCGCTGGGTTCTCTGGCTGGCTAGATGGGATCTTGCAAGGGGTACATTTTATGTACTTTTGGGATATTCTCAGAGCTGAAAGGACAGGAGGAAAATCCTGAAGTCCCTCTGCACTGAGACACTCTGACAGCGTAGACCAATCTACTCTCTTTTGATACTGTTCATCTTGAACTGGTGTTGCCTTCTGAAGTCCATAACAAGGTGGATCAGATTGCTTGGGGGTAATTCTGCATATTTCAGAGGATAAAATCACCCCCATGAAGATGGGATAATACAGGAGCCGCCTTGACAAGCTATATATTGGTAGTATGGGCAGATGGACTTCATCTTGCTCGTGAATATTCAGATATAGGTGTACCTTTGCTGAGCGCAGTGATGGAGCTGGTAAGAATAACTGGATGTGACACGCGGTTGATAACGCACAGATGGCATTTAACAAGGTAAATGAGTGAGCTGATGGGCTTCACTGGAACCTTCATACAAGGCAGAGATGGAGTTTGCATTGCACTGGAGTTTGAATAACCTAGAGGTTATTCGCAGAAGGGCTCTCCCTGTAGCTGCTAAAATGGCACTTTTGGGTTCAGGGCAGCTATAGCTGCATCTTTCCTCTTTCCAAGCCCTCCAAGACTTCTTCCCTCTGCTTGGCATTGTGGCCCTTCCAAAATAGCCCCTCTATTACCGTGTGCCCCAGGAGAGCTGGATGATGATTCACCAAGAAAGCGTTCCATTGCTGGACTCCCATCTCACCATTCCGTTCCTTCCGCTGCCTCCTTCCTCCGGGATCTCTACTCGGGCAGCTGACGGTCGCTCCTGAATGAGCATCCTGACTTTCTGGAACCACTGCTGCCTTGGTCTCTGACGCTTTTGCAGCTCACTTCTCCTCCATGTCATTGATCTTCCCAGATGTGCACCACTCCCCATGCTGGGAAAAACAGCCCCATTTTGTATAATGTCCATACTGAATCTAACAATTACTGATGAGCTGTTTTTATTAAGATCTCATTTACTAATTTTTTTTTTTTCTGAGTGTGCATTAATTTCCCAATCTCAAAGGTTTCCAGTCTCGTTCTGACTCCTCCTCCCCTCTCCACCTTTCTGAGATTTAACCCTGCAGAGCTGAGATTTCTGAGGCCCCAGGGACTCTGCTATGGCTGTCTGGCTTGCAGATGTCCAAGTGACATGGACAAAAGGTCAGTCAGCTGTAGGACACCGTGAATCCGTGGTGGCCTGCCATCCCAGACCAGCCTACAGCAGCATGGTTTGGTGATGCCAGCTTCTGCCGTGCATTTCATTGGGAAGCCACCATGTCTCCACCTTTGTGTAGGTGGAGCCGTGGCAGAACTTGCTTGAACTGGTTTTGCTTCCATAAGGAAAGGCAAGGTACCCTCCCAGTAACAGTGGTGTCGCTAATGTACCGTGGGGCTCTCTTGGATTTGGGCCCACTGGGGGCAAGGAGAGTTTTCTCACTGGCTCTGGGGATGCAGGATGGGACCCTTAACTACTACTCCAAACAAAACAAGCTGTCCTGGTAATTGGGGTAGGTCTGCTCTCGCGCCGGAGAGTTGAAATGTTTATTGTGTGAAACATCAGAAAAAGGAAAGGAATCTGCTGGGAGCACTTGGTTCATTCCCGTACAACATGCCCCGAGTCTCTGTTTGAATGCCGGGTCTGTGGCACGGAGACGGGAGCTTGTTTTGATAGTTTCTCTGCATTCAGAGGCATGAACACTTTACAGTTTTCTGTTTAAATGACCCATTTCTGAGAGCGGAAAGCACCAGCCAATAAGCGCCCGGGCCCCTCCGTATGTATCCGGAGTTTACAAACCGTCCCCACCGATCCGTGGTAGTTAATGGACACTCCTGCTGCTTAGGGGGGGCTGGAAAACTGTTCCAGGTGACTACCGGCCTCAGCTAGAGACAACGCGGTCCCCAGAGGTCTGAGGAGACACATGAGAATGAACTCAGCGTTTCTCTCGAAGCGTGACGTTGATTAATGACGGTACGCAGCTACGTCCTGCTGGCGAGCAGCTCGGTTGATGCGATCTGCGGGGAATAGCTGTATATAAAGGAACTGAGCGCCACTGTTCACAATCAGCCAGTCACCGACTGGCCGCAAGAGGCTTCCAGACATAAAATTGGCAAGCGGCTCGTAGCAGTTTCAAAGCTACACCTCGTCTCTGCCTGCTCTTGTCACCTGCTCGCCCATTGTCACCTGGCACTTTGGCTTCAGCCTCCAGACAGACTCCCTGGAGACTCACCCTCTTCCTTGGGGACCAACCTCTTTTCGAGCTGGCTCTGGTTTTGGACCAAGCAGTGCACTGGCTCATAGGAAGCTGGAGCAGTGCTTCTATCAGGAAGCTGATTTTCTTTCTTCTCTTTGTTGTTGCAGGTCCTCCCCGGGCTTCCATGGGTGGTGGCTGAGGCTAGAAGACACCATGAGTTATCTAGTCCGTCTTTCTGCATAGTACCAACTGCAGTTAGGTGGGCAAGGAGTTAGAAGGGAGGCTGCAGAACTTAATTCTTGTTGGAGTCTTGTTCTTCACATCTGTCATCCTGAGGGAATCTAAATGTGGGCAGGAGACTTGAGCTCCACCTAAGTCCTAGTCCTTCCTCAGTGATCAATGCTGGGCACATCTGACACGTGACTCTAAGCAAATTCTTCTTGGGGATTTCTGAGCTGAGCATGACAAATGTTCAGCATAGCAGCTTAGTTGGAGCTGAGGCTGCCTGGATGTAGTCCTGCAGACTTCCTTACCCTCTCCAGGAGGAGTCTGTTTTCCCACCCACCCACCCTCCCACCGCTGCGTGCCTGATGGAAGGTCTATGCACCACCCTGTGCTGTTGCTGAGGGAGGCTGCTGCTTTCTGCTTGCCCTCTGGCACTGGCGAGGGGGGGTCTGGGATTATCTTGTGCAAAATGTCCTCCAATATGTATGAAATAGTAGTTTGGTGTCCAGGAAGAGCTGGAAAACTCTACTCTTCCCGTAGGGTAAGACTGCAGTCTTGAGAGCAGTTTCCTCCAGACCTGTTTCCCTGCTCACTCCATGTGCTCTGCAACCGAGGCTTCCTGGGACCTCCTTGTGCGAAGTTGAAAACATCTGCAAAAGCAAAGGTTAAGAAAGCTGCTGGAGATTCACGTCACCTCTCTCCCTCAAGGACTCTGTGACTTCCATTCACACCACTTCCCGCATAATCGAAAAACAAACCCCGAATGCCCGGGAATGTAATTTCTCTCAGAGGTAGGACGCACTGGTCATAAACCCTTCGTAAAACAGCAGGTTTCCCGGTAAAACGCACTGGCTGTTTCCCAAGGGGGGGTGATGCTGTCTCTGCGAACCCAAGCAAGGTTCACAGCAGGCGGGTTATGCAAACAAGTGCTGGGGCAGGAGTGGGTTGGGTTGGGGTGAGGAGAGGTAGGAAGTTGGCTCTACTTTTGCCTGTGATGGTGGGTGAGGACCTGATCGTCTCCTGCTGTCCTTGGAGGGCGGTAGGACAGCAGTGGCTTAGCAATGGGTTGCCAACCCCCAACCAGAGCTGAGACTCTACCTGAGCTGGCTTCTGAGGATCTGCTCTGCCCCTTCCGAAGAGCTTTCTTTTGATACCACCAGCAGCAAACTGGAAAGGAAAAGGGAAAACCAATGCATTTTGCAAAAGAGATAAGAAGCTCCCGGTCAGGGCATCGAATCACCCAACTGCCACCACGACGCCCCTGGTTTTGCTTCCATGAAGACTACATTCACTGGAGTCACCTGGATCAGGCTCCCAGTGTAGGGCTTATGTGGGAGGCAAAATACGAGGGCTTGGAGGATGCTCTTTTAAAAGCCGCATCCTCTTTTGGGTGTCTGCCATCATTTGGGGAGTTGGAAATGAAACAGAAGTCTGTGTCTGTCTGTTTAACACAGGCCAAGCTGTCTCTGCATATTTATTTATATCCAATGCACATAATGCACACTCCGGTTGCCATAACCTACGCTCTGACGGTGCCGCCGAAGACGCGGCGTCCCGTTTACCTTCAGTTCAGGCAACGCCAGGAGACATCCGCGGCTTTCTGTGACACGCAGAAGGAAAATGTCTGTTCATTTCTGCGTGAGCCGCAGGTTTCCTCTGGGATGCCTTGATTGATACGCTGCTATTGATTCAAGCGGCAGCTGGGCTGCATGCAGGGCGCCCAAATACGAAACCGAGGGGAAGCATGTGCGGAGAGCACAGCTGTCTTGCCTCCCCTTCCTCTCTGAAGCCTCCTGACCCCTCTCCTATTAGCCACAGCCCCAAAGCAGGGTGCTGGCAGGGTGGCTGCCACCTCCAGGCTTTTTAGGAAACCTCCTGCCCCGGCCTCGGCCCCAGAGCCCGGCTGCGGCCGCTCCCGGGACGGCCGCTGAGCCCGCCCGGAGGAGGGCATCCGGATGGGCTGGTGGAGCAGCTTCAGGGCACCTCTGGAGCTGGGGGGTTGCAGACATGTGGGTCAGGCTGATTTCTGGCTATAACGCTCCCCTTCCCTCTGCCATGGGCTGACACAGTCGCATGGCAGCGGCAGACAGCCAGGGCAGGGAGGAAACCACCAAAATTCAAAATGGATGGGTGTAGGATTTTTAGTCAAGGGGAGAGGAAGGAAACTTTGTTCTTTTTAACACCTCTGCCCGTGTTTATTCCTGTGATATTTTTTGAAAAAAACCCTGATGAAACACTAGTCAGGACAGAGGGGAGAAGCAAGTATGAATGCTGCCTTCTGGAAAACAAGTGGCTTAAAATAATAAATGAGAAAACAAGACAACCTGCAAAAGCAGGTGGGAACAGAGTGAACACGCAAAAACTTCTGGACAGGCATGTTTTCTTCCATCTCTCCAAAAGAAGCCAACTGCAGGAGTTTGGGATCCAGCTCCCAAATTCTCTGCAGTTTGTCGGAGGGGGAGGTCTATTCTCCGTGTTTCTAGCACAGGTCCACGACCAGAAGCCAGAACGGTTGTGTCTGGATTTTATTTTCGTCACTCCAGCCCCATACCTGCGCCAAGGCGTTTCCATTCCTGCGTCCTCCTGGTGCCAAAGGAATATGCCAGTGCTTGGAGGTGAAGTATGGCAAAGTTTCTGGAGAGCAGGAAAGAAATTCCCCCCTGGAGTCTGGAAAGACCCTATCATTTAAATTAAATGTTAGCCGTTGAGAAGACAAAAAGAGCACTGTCTCCAACAGGGCTGCCTGGCGACATGGCTAATATTTATTACAGTGCAGGTAGTTTAAGAAAACAGAGGCATTTCACTGGAGATTTGGATCTTCAGCCTAACTAGGAGCTTGGGCTGGAAAGGTTCAGTTGCTAATTAAATCTAAGTTGGACACTGTTCCATAGAGGGCAGATTGTAACTATAAGAGGATGTTAATGTGGATTTTAAATATTTATTATAACTGAGGTAGGTTATAAAAACAGACATTCTTCCTTTCAACACTCTATAATGTCAGATTTAGAGGTTTGTCTCGGGCCGTGAGTGATTTCCCAGCAGCTGTCAGGGGCTGGAGGGCAATTTATCACCCTCCCAGTGAGAGATCTCGCCGGACAGTGAAAGATTAGCGCGCTGATTTATGGCACGCAAGGAAAAAACAACGTTGTTCGAGCGGGTGCCTGGGTGCTGATTTTCACACACCTGTTCCCAGCCCGGCCACACGAGTCGGTGATTTCACTTCTCCGGCGGCACCTCGTGGAGCCGAGACTTTAAATCACCCCGGTGCTGCGTGCCGGGACCAGGCGTTCCCACCCCAAGGATGGCATGGGCCGAGCGGGCAGGCAGCCCAGCGGGGGCAGCGGGGTTTGGGTTTTAAGGGATTTACACAGCCAGTTTTGGTTTGAAGCTTGCGGTTCTTGGTGGCATTGGGATTTTTGTTTGCCAGGGTGGTGTTGCGATGGGCTCTGTGCAAGTCAGGGCGATGGAGCAAGAGCTTGCAGCGATGCACGCACCTCTGCAGAATGGGGAAAAGTTTCTGAAGGGCCAAATGGGGAGTATTTCACCCCCAGAAGCAGCCCAGGCCCCCGGTATTGCTCCTCGGAGGGCATTAATTACCACCCCTGGCAGATAGGCAAGCATCTCTCATCTCTGCAGAGCACAGCCCCACAAGGGTTAAAGCCCCTTGCTCAGCCCGGCAGGGTAAATCTGCTTTGGTCCGTGATTCCTGTGTCTCCTGAGGTCCGTAGCCCGACCGGGGTACGCTCACACCCCGGTCCCTCGCCCTTCTTCCCAAGCCAGCCCACGCACAGCCCCAGCCCCAGGCTCTTCCCAGCCCCGACGGCACGGTGATGGGCACTCCCCCCCGCCAGCCCCACGCAGCACGGCTCCCTCCGAGGGGTGCCGGGAACCAGGGACCTGACTGCCCCTGGATTTCGTGACCGCAGCAATTGCTGCATAATTTAGGCTCTTCCAGGGAAATTCATTTATAAGGAGGCCTGCTCTGTTTAGCTTCTCCTCCTCCCTCCTCATTATCTCTCCTCCTTACCCCCTCTTCTTTCTGAAGACGCTTATTAATAGGCACGTCTTCAACACATGTTCAGGAGCTTGAAAGCCCATCTTAAAAAGACAAAAGCGAAGGGGCAAGAGGGAGCTAGGGCGTGGGGACAGTGGGAGAGCCATCCGGGAGGTAGGGGTGCGAGGAACCAGGGCTTTTGTTTAACTGTTAATGATGTTCTGTTCAAAGGCAGCACTGAGGGTCCTCAGTCTTCTCAATCTGGGCCCAAATCTTCCAGGAAACTCCACGCAGGTGGCTCGGTGAAGCAGGAGAAACCACCAGCACTTGCTGGTGAGAAATGCCCCATGCCGTACATCAGCTGCCGACCGCGGGCGCTGCAGGTCTCGCATCCCCGGACACGGGAGGGGGTAAGGATGGGAGAGGTGACCAGCAAAATTACCGACCTTCATGTCGCCTGCATGAAATAACACAACTCCAGGCAGCTGGAGTGCCTGCTCTGGGGCAAAATGAGTAGACACCGAAGGCAAGGGGGACACGCAGGAGATGGAGGTGTTTTCAGTGAGCCAAACAGATTTGGGTTGGATATTTCATTTAGCAGAAGATTCATGAAAACTGTGGCCTTGAGGTAAAAATATCTTTTAAAACAGGATGAATCCCAATGCTTTCAGTGAAACAGATGCATCCAAAAGGCAAGCTGACCTGTCCTGCACATGGTCTCAAATCCACACGTGTTGAGTCACGCTCTGACGGGTCATCTCTCCACAAACCATGCATGATCTTGCCATGAAGGAGACACCCAACTACCACACGCCTGAACCTGGGTGCCCTCAGCAGGCTGAACTCCCCCTCCAGATGTCCCCAGCCTTGTGAGTGCTTGACCTTGATGCCTGGGTCCAGTCCTGCTTCCTCCCTCCCTCAGCCTGGGCTTTATTGATATCTTCACCCGCTTTCTCTCCCCCAGCGTAGCACGGCTGATGCCCACATCCTGAGACGTGGATACACTTGTGCAGCTCAGTCAATTAGAGGAGACCGTGCCATCATCTGATTTGGTTTGTTACTTAGGAAAGGCGACGGTGGAGACAGGATTGATTCAATGGTCTAAGACGAAGCTTGGGATGCTCGAATGAGGGGCTGTGTGTAAGTGTTAGTGATTGGTTTTAAATCAGTCTTCCTTCGCTCTGGATTTCACAGGGAGGGGGGCTGGGACTGAAAATCCTCTTGTCGGAGAAAACGTGCTAAAAGGGCAATTTACTCACTCCCTGCATTGCCATCCAGGCTCAGCAGGGCTCTGGAGCTGTAGGAGGCCTTCTAGTTAAACACTTAGAGTGGAAAAAAAAACTTTCAGGTGTGGTTATGACGTACCGAAAACAGATCCTGTGGGCAGAGCATTTCCAAGAGGCACCAAAGCAGCCGGAGCACCCACAGCCTCAGCCGGGCTGAGCTGGCGCTGGCTCTCCTTTGGGCATCCTTCGTGGGAAGGAAAAGTCATGGACGGTCTAAGATTTTGCAGCTGTTAGTGAGAACGTGTAAGCGGGGGAGGAAGGGCACAGAGGGGGGTCACTTTTTGGGGTTTTCTCATAAAAAGAGTGGGAGGAGGGTTTGGGTGCAAATCCCCCTGTCTCCCAACCCAGGATGGGGGGTTTGGGAGCGACACGGTGTTTCTTGCTGAGATTTGTCTCCACTGGAGCCAAAAATGCCAGATTAAAGGTCTTCAGGAAAATATGCATTTAAAGAAGTGAATCTTGCTGAGCAAAATATGACTCAGAAATCCAGGAAACAATCTGATTCCCCCTTCCAGAAATGTCCTGGTCACTAAACCAAAATGCTCTTAAATCAAAGCTGCCAAAGAATTCCATTAAACGGGCTGAGCGGGAGAAAAGAGGCTGTGTGCGGCAAATAACTGCATTAGCCACACGACAAAACAAGTATAACAAAAGCCTCCAAACAAAATTACATTTCACAATTAGGGAATGAATAACTCTTTAGACAAAAGCAAGGCAATGGAAAAAATTTTAGCATAGACTGACGCTTCTAATTGTCTTTCTTTTAGCTCCTCTGTTCACTGATCCATTGAGCAATGATAAAGGCATTAAATTTGGTGATTATGCTCAGTGTTTCTAATGACAGCGAGCTGCCTGTGACTTGACTGGCTGCGCTCAGGTGTGGGCTGGAGGGAGCCGTGTGTGTCTCTGCGCCGCACTGCAGCGTGTGACTGGCTGTACGGAGGAGGTGAATCAAGGTAAAGCCTCTCAAGCACCTCCGACCTTAGCAGCTCCCGCAAAAGTCTTGCCCCTGAGCTAGGGCAATGCTTTGGTGTGTCAGTGTAGGGGAAAAATCCTGCTGGAGATGGCTATGGGTGCGTTTAGCTCTTGAGATGGCAACGATGCCCTGGAGCTGGAAGCCCCTCGCTGCGGATGCTCAGGGCCAAGCTCTTTCCTTGAATGCTGAGAGGCGCTGAGCGCACTTGGGCTGGGCTGTCTCGTGCTCCTACATCACAGCCTACGATTCCCCCTTTTATTTATTTTCTTAACTGTAGGAGCTTGCTTGCCCAAAACACATCCCCAGCTACCGCTGGCTTGGGCTTTCTTCCGATTCAGATCGAGTTCGTACTTATGGCTTTGATTGAAATAAGCATGTGATCTTATTATCCATATGTCCACCGGGGTGCGTGTCACAGCTTGCCTAGCACATGGTAGTGCTTATAATATCATTAACAATGTCTGAATAGCAACTGTTAGTTAGAGTCAGCCTTTATTATCACATGGGGCTTCACTGGGTTTTCTTTGATTATTATTTTTTTCCCATCTTGTTGTGAGTGTCTCCCGTTCTGTGCTAATTAAAGGCAGTTGCCTGCAGAAGGACGCAACAACACCTTTGGAAGATGCTCGTGATGGCCTCAGTGTGGGTGAGAGGTGGGATGTTTTAGACAACTACTCTGGTCCCAGGCGTGGCAATGCTGCCTGAGTTACGTGACCCAGCTCTTTGGCGTTTCCGTTCCGTCCAGACAAGAGTAGTGCAGAACAAGGCCTGGTGACCAAAAATGGACATGAACTTCTTCCTGCTGGAGTTTAAATCTCCACCATCCTGCTATTTTGCCAGAGGGACAAACATTTCTTTGCCTGTTTGCAAGGTGCTCAGGTCCTGGCTTGGGCTTTGTGCCTGCTGTGCACAGCTCAGCTCCTTGGGAGGGTGGTGGGGATGCTGGAGCCCATGGGGACATCAGCATGTGGTGTACAGGGACTGTGGCTGGTGCCAGCTGTGCAGGCGGAGGATGAGAAGAGCGTCACATTACCCACTCCACCCATCAGGAACCGAACAGGCAGGGCATCGACACCCGCCAGCAGCTCCAAGGTCCAGCGTGCCCACAGGCACCAGCGGAGGCTGGGGGACCATTACACTGTGTTTTGCAAAGACATGGCAGGAAAACGGTGGTGCCAGGGAGGCCTTTGGGCAAAGGCAACGCAGAGGGAAGCAGGTGACTTGCCCAAGGCCACTCAGTGAAGCAGTGTCAGAGCCGACACTGGACCCCAGCTCCTCCTGAGTCCCATGGTCATAACCATTGCTCTGCATGGGGTTATTCAGTAGGTCTCTCCATGCTTTAGCAAGTGTCTGAACTTCCATCAGCATCCTCAGGCCAGGAAAGTTCCCAGCCCTGGGGATGTCCCGAGCATCAGGGGAAAGAGAGTAGAGTTTGCCCTGCATCAATGACATGAGTTTTATGCCCCTTCCCTTTCAAGTGTGTGTCCTGTGATGTATTGACCCGCTGTGTTTTTTCAGTTGTGTTGTGGTTTGGAGAAAAACAGCCCCGCTCCTGCACGCGAGGCCGGTCCAGGCTGGGGCAGCCTGGGCAGAGCCAGCTCGTCAAACTCTGCTGCGAGCCGTGATAGATGGACGGGGAGGAAGAAAGCCTCCATGGCGCGGGAGGAGTGTGGAGCTGGTTTCCACCACTGCCAGGTTGACCAGGCACAAGTCACAAAACAGCCGGTGACCAGGTTGCAAGCCCCTTCTTTCTTTCTCCGGTGCTTCACAGGGTCTGGGTTCGCCCCCAGCCTGGGCTGGAGGAGAGGCAGGACAGAGGTTGACACGAACACCCTCCCTCAGACACCGCTGCCTGCACTGCCCCTACACTGGGAAACTCATCTGCTTGCTGCAAACTGCCTTGTCACGGGGCTGCTGCACGTGCACGTGCGTGCTCATGGGTGCCCCCTTCCCTGCGGTGGCCCACCCTGTGCTAGACCATCCTTGGCTTCTCTCCTCCAGCCTGACTCGTCCCCACGATGGACTCCACAAGCCTGAAAAGGTTTCAAGTTCTTTTCACCTAAATTTGCTGCCCCACTCCTCCCTTTGTGCTGTCTTCTCGTAGACCAATGTTTCCAAAAGTTCCTTGCAACTGTTTGATTTTGACATGAGCTTTTGAGAAAAAGGACAGTGTTGAGAGTGAAGCTGGAAACGAGATCAGAGGATCTGGAGAGCTGGTGCTGCAGGTCCAGGCACAACGAACGTGACCGTACATTGATTTGTACGTTGTGTGCCCTGACCGCAGCCATCCATGCCTCTCCAGCAAGCAGAATGCGCTATGTACTTAACTAATGAATTAAACAACTATAATTAATTCTATTTATAAGATGCCTCTAGGTGTATTTACAACAAGAACAATAAGAACAATAACGCATTACATGATGCCAAGCAGCATTAATGCAAAGGAGAACACGTCGCAGCCAAGCCCCAGCATTGGCTGCCCCGTGCCACCAGCCTTGGCTGAGCAGCATCACCTGGGCCACTTCTCAGTTTGGTTTTCCTCCCCTCTGCTCTGATTTCATGTACTTGTTGGCTTTTTGACAAGGTCCTTTCTATTCTTTCCGTTGGTGAGGTCTCTTAAGTCTAATAATCTTCAGTTTTAAGATGGGTCTTCCCATCTCATCATGCCCAGACTTCAAAAGACAAGCATGTCCATCTCGAATAGTAACGTTTTCCACCCATTTGCACTCAACCATTGCCCCAAAGCCCCAGGAAAACCTAACAAAGTGGGGCTGGTGCTGCCAGAGGGCAGCAGGGTTGGGCAGCCATCAGAGCAAACCCTGGCATGACGCAGGGTCCGGCTGGCAGAGACCCTGCACCATCACCAGCCCCACAGCAGCATCCCAGCGCAGGGAGTTGCCCACAGCAGGTGGGAGCCAGGGATGGAGGTGCAGCAGGAGCACCGTCGGAGGAAGAGAGAGCCAGCTATCTCCTGGGAGGGAGCTCACAAACCATCAGGGTTTGCAGAGGGAATTTCCCACCACATCCTTCTCCCGTTGGCGTCACTGGGAATTTGGGCTAGTGGCTGTTGTTGGTTTGGCTTTGATCATTTGATGGCAAGGTTGGGGTAAAACATTCCCTCTGCCTCTGCATGCCGACTCTCCAGGGCGAGAGCACATGTCTAAACCTTCTGATGGCCGTTAGACTTGGTTAAACCAATACTCTTTTTTATTATTTTTCTGGCAATAAGCATATGGGCTGTAACTCTTTTTGTCAGCACTCCAAGAAGGATTTAACACCTTCCCCGTAGAGGACAGCCTACTGATTACCTGCTGCTCTGCTGGGATGTCTGCAGCCTGCCTTCCCTAACTCCTAACTCATTTACAAATCCAGCATGCCTGATTTCAGGGAGAGCTGCGGCACTTTCCTTAGCACAGGCACGCGGTGGTCTGCACTGCAGGAGAAGACGCACGGAGTCAGAGCCTGAGCTTGGAGGTTGCTCACTCTCCACTTGCTGTAGCAGCTGGGGAAGGGACTTGGGTGTCGCAGAGGGTCTGCCCCTTCCCAGGGCTCCTTGCGTGGTCCTCCATGGGCTGTGCAAGGGATGGTGAACGTGCCCGCTGAGGGTTTGACTGTCAAAATCCACCTTCATGCAGTCCTGGGATGCCCCAGGCTGCACGAGGTGTTTTCCTCTCCTTCGGTTCCTGAGGCTGCCAGTTATTGATATGTTGAATGATGGGAGGGGTGAGCAATTTGTTGTTCCACTTGTGGCTATCGGGTGTGATATCTGTCTGCAGCAGCACTCCTGAGAGCCAATTTCCCCTCCAAGAGATCTATATCATGGAGGTCGGGTATGACCCAAAGCTGAGCTCAGCTCTGCGCTGGCTCTCTCTTGCTCCCGTGTCGTATGGACTGAGCCGGTACCCAAGATGTTTTGAGGGGCTAAGGCTACAATATGCCAAAGCAAACCCACTCACCCCATTTCCATCCTCTGGTTCACTCTGGCCACCAACGGCAGCAATGGGATGTGGCTCCTTGCAAGGGGCTGGTCCCCAAAGGCAGTGAGCCCCCCCGCCGCCTTCTTCTGCAGCCCCTCTGCAAGGGGGGGCTGTGCAACCCCCCCATCCCTGCTTTCTTTGGCAGAGATTTCCCCGAGCCTTTCGGTTTCCAGAGCTCCTCCTGGCACACGGCCAGCCAGCTCCATGCTCCTCTTCGCTCATCAATCTTTTCACCAAAATGTGGTGATATACACTGCGATATACACTGAGCAGTGTCCCCACGGGCTCCCAAGACAGCGGACAAATTACCAGATTATTTGTGAATTTTAGCTGCGCAATGGGAATTCAGTGCTTCGACTATAAACGTGAAATCAGCTACTTCCTACAACTTCAAAACAGGGAGCTGTTAACAAGTCAGGTAAATTAAACAGCAGACTCACTCCACTAACAGGCAGAGCTGTCAGGAGAAGACAGATGCGTGCAATCAGCGTGGAGCTCAGCCCGGCTCCGCGGGGTCCAGGCTCCCCGTCCCCAGCTTGAGGAAGAAAGCACTGACTTGCTCTGGACCCGGTGCCCAGGAATTTCCTCCAGGAGCAGATCTACCCCATGCCTTTGCTCGCCTTTTGCTGGGATGCTCTTGCACAAACCCAAATCGGGCAGCGGTACCTGGGGCACCTCGCCCCAGCATCCCACTCCATCCCACTGAGGTGGGCCTGTAGGAACCTCATGAAGTTCAGCAAGGCCAAGTGGAAGGTCCTGCACGTGGGCTGGGACAATCCCAAGCACAAATCCAGGCTGGGCGGAGAATGGATGAAGAGCAGCCCTGAGGAGAAGGACTTGGGGGTGTTGGTGGATGAGAAGCTCAACATGAGCCGGCAATGTGCACTCACAGCCCAGAAAGCCCCCCGCATCCCGGGCTGCATCCCCAGCAGCGTGGATAGCAGGGCCAGGGAGGGAATTCTGCGCCTCTGCTCCGCTCTGGGGAGACCCCCCTGCAGTGCTGCCTCCAGCTCTGGGGACACCAACAGCAGAAGGACCTGGACCTGTTGGAGCAGGTCCAGCAGGTCACCAAAGATGATGCGAGGGCTGGAGCCCCTCTGCTGTGAGGCCAGGCTGAGAGAGTTGGGGGTGTTCAGCCTGGAGAAGAAAAGGCTCCAGGGAGACCTTAGAGCCCCTTCCAGTCCCTCAAGGGGCTCCAGGAAAGCTGGGGAGGGACTCTGGATCAGGGAGGGGAGCCAGAGGACAAGGGGGAACGGTTTTAAACTGAAAGAGGGGAGATTTAGATGAAATATTAGGAAGAAATTGTTGACTGTGAGGGTGGTGAGACCCTGGCCCAGGTTGCCCAGAGCAGCTGTGGCTGCCCCATCCCTGGAGGTGTTCCAGGCCAAGCTGGATGGGGCTTGGAGCAACCTGGTCTGGTGGGAGGTGTCCCTGCCCATGGCAGGGGGTTGGAACTGGATGGTCTTTAAGGTCCCTTCCAACCCAAACCATTCTGTCATTCCATGATTCTGTGATTCTATGATTTTGGTGTTGACCCCTGCATATCCTTCAACAACCCTTAACACCAAGCATCCAAGAGCTGCAGGAGAAAAATCTCCAGAAATTACACTGCGAGCACAAAATGGCTTTAAAACCTCACGTTGCCAGAGATCGGATACAGGAGGGAACAGCATTCAATCAGATATCGAATTGAGGTATCACTCAGATGGACAAAGCCACTTTCCCTGCAGAAAGCCACCAAAACCAGGGTTACGGGGGCTCGTCCTCTCCCTCATGCACAGGGATCCGTTAAGCCAGGCGTAATTCTGAGTGCGCCCAGCCAGACAAACTCTGACAAGGGGAAAATGCAGCTACACTTGAATTTGTTAGGTAAATTTATTATGGATAATTTAAATACACTGCAGAACTTAGTGTGCCGTATGCAGCCTTTGATATGGCTCCACAGTGCTGTAATCAACTAGTGCTGACAATAGGAAATGCAGATTTATTAATTCTCATTTATATATTGGTTTAAATACCGTAAAGTTAAATAAGCAGATTTTTTTTTTTAATTCCCCCTCTTACTGCGTGGCAGATCAGGTTAAAATTCTTAAGAAGAGTCACTGGTATGAACTAATTTATGTAGCCCTCTTTTGAAATGTGAAAAGTATTCGCCAAAATTAATATTTGTTTGGGAGAAACCAGGAAAAAGCAGAGATTTCTTTTTTTCTCGTCTGACCGCTTGGAACAAAGTTGCTACCGAGAAGCATATGCCATCCTCGCACCTCCCCTGGAAAACTCTTCTATGGCTTGTTTAAAATATTTATGTGGGTACATAAGGAATTGCTCTCAGCTTTGTGTCTGCAAACAATTCCCAGCAAAATACTGCAGAAGGCTTTCAAGGTTTGGGCCTTTTTTAAAGTAGTTAGGAGCCCTTTGTATAAATGTCATCTGGTTTTATTGTTTTGACACTTCCGCAATGATAAATATTGTTACTGAAAGTCAGCAAAACAGATGGATGGCTGCCTCGGCGAATTTTGTGAAATCTCCTGCTAATTAAGGGACTGTCAGAAAAAAAGAAAAAAAAAAAAGAGAGAATTGAGATACTGCATTCGCTTCTCCAACTTGACGCACGGGGAAAAATGCAGCAGCCTGCCGAGTCAAACCTCCCGCAGTTCCAGGGCAGTTGTGCTCGGTAAGAGCATCGGGTCTGCTCCACAGCGCTTCCTGAGGGTGCTTTTCACGAAAGTGCCCTTGGACTTTGCTCTGCACCCAGATGCGTCTCCTGTTCTCTGCCCAAAGTAATTCCCCTGCTCTTTGCCCATCCCTGGGTTCTGCCGTGCGTGGCTCTGGGGTGGTGGCTGAACCCTGATGATGTCCCCGTCACTGCAACGCTGCCGCTGGTGGGGAGGTGCTGCTGGGGCTTGAGGGGCGCATGCCTTGAGGGTCTCGCACCTCCTCACCCTGTTGCTGGCTACTCAGAAACCTAGCAAGTTTGGGGAGTAATGTTGCCTTTCTCTGAGTTTTAAAGGGAGTGGATGATCTCATGGTGGAGGGCAAACGGTGTGGGGAATTCAGTGTTGAAACGGGAGGATGATAAAACTCTGCGTGCGTCTTTCTTGGCCATGTCCATTGGGGTATAGACCTGCGATTGCGGGACGGTCACAGACCCGGTGATGAAAAAGCATCCAGGGACCCCTCCGGGTCTGAGAGAATGGGGACAGGAGAGGTCCCGGCGCTGGGGGGGGGAAGGAAGGGGTGCAGCACCTGGTTGTGTTTAACTGAAACAGCCACAACATCAGTAAAAAGTTACAGGCTGGCAAGAAATCAATTGGTTCTAGGACGTAAAGATTGAAAAACACCGGTGGACTCCAAGGGCCGGTGGGAATGAGGAGGACCTGCCCAGGGTTTTGTTTACACTTCCAGGTTCCCACCATTAAGCAGAGGAGCCGCCAGGCTTGTTTTCCTTCCAGCAGCTTGAACTCATCTGTTTGTCTTCATCTCTATTTGCAAACAGCAGCCCGGGGCCAGCTTTGCTTTCACTTTATCCCGGGCAGCGGGGAGAGCTGCAGAAACTAGAGCCGCAGCCCATCCAGCGGCATGAGGGATGGGAAACAGCTGAGCGGGGAGAGCCCTGATCCCCCCCAGGAGCCCGGGTTAAACAAGCCGAGCGCGGGACCCACGGGTGTTCACGAGCCTCCCCGCCAGCTTGGGAAAGGTGTTGAAACGTGGCCAAAAGCATGCCATCGCTGCGGGTTCCGCACCTTGCAAACCTCCTTGTGAATGGACAAGAGGATTCTGATCACGTCCTTGAGGATCCTGATTATCCTTGATAATCCTTGATTAGCATCCTTGGTGCTCTCCTAAACACATTTTTTTTTCCTGAGACACCTAAGCTCTGTAGTGTGAGGCAGCAAAATGCAATGGACCCATTGCCCATCTGGGATCCAGGAGTGGTTGGGTTTCAGCGCCGGATCAGTCACTAACTCATTGACTAAGTTAGCAATGGTTCATCAAGGATATTAATAGTCTTTTCCATCACTGCAGCCTTCAGTTGGTTTGTCCCACAGCAACCTTATATACATGACCAGGGCAAACCGTGTTGACAGTAAAAATCCATCCTTCCCCAAAGGGAAGGGACCATTCATCACTGGGTGCCTCTGCTGTTCTGGGG
This sequence comes from Burhinus oedicnemus, assembly GCA_008921705.1. Taxonomy (NCBI): domain Eukaryota; kingdom Metazoa; phylum Chordata; class Aves; order Charadriiformes; family Burhinidae; genus Burhinus; species Burhinus oedicnemus. Next base: position 1,539,273 of record VFFE01007645.1, on the reverse strand, counting down.
ACACATGTGGGTGGTTGGAAGATGGCCATGGTTCATCTCTCTCATTCCTCCCAAAATATTCCTGACAATGTTCTAAGAAGAGCGATACCAGGCCTGGATTTGTCTCAGCGCAGGGTACCTGGAGAGCTTTGGTGGGAGCTTCCAACCCTCTGGGTGTCTTCTCCAACCAGAGCAGTGAGTGAAGAGTTCAGGGAGCGATTTCTCCAACCCGGGAGGGAATTGCTCACTGGGATGTCCCTGCACTGGTACCAGCCTGCTGTCCTGTGGTGAACAACCCCCACCATGCTCCCCACAGTGGCAGGATCCATCCCCCCACCCCAGCCTCTTCCCCTGCAGCAGTACCTCACCTTTCCACATCCAGAATAGCCAACCGTTTCCCCGCTTCCACGGGGTTGTCCTAGACAGCCCCTTACTTTGCTTCCTCAAGACATCCAACTCTAAAAAGACCTTCCCACCAACATCTGGGCTTCCTGCTCCTGTACCTGGTTAAACTCCTATCACTGTTTGCTCAGCAGCATTGCCCAAACACCCCCAAAATGGGCAGCAAGAAAAGAAAGCCCAACCATTGCCCCTCCATTTGTCAGTGAGCATCTTCCAACCTTCCAGACCTCCAGAGCACTTGGCCTCTGTAAGTTTGGTCAGACCTTCCTTGGCCTTCACACTCATCTTGTTGTTGCATTTAAGGCTTCCTTATAATTTAAAAAATCTCATTGATATTTTGCATCTTCCTTCTTTTTCTTTTTTTTTATTTTTTTTTTTATTTCCCAGGGTGCTAATATTCCTTTCAACAGACCTTGATTAATGGCTGAAACCTCAGGAATATTCCTGGTATTCACTTAGCCGGAGCAATTACACTGCAAAGAACAGCATGAAGACCCCAGTTTGACATGCAAATAGCCATGTTACACAATTAGTTGATGCACAATTAATTGGAATAACGACAAATATAGTCAAATAAGGCTGGATTTAGGCTGTGTAAATCTGAGGCATACCTTAGGGTTATACAATTAAGAAAAATAAGGAGACAACAGCAGAATCCTTCAAGGACAAAAAGCCTATTCCTGAGAAAAATGCTTTTCTCTTCAGATACAACCTGGGAAAAACTGGCAAAACAACGGGCAAAGTGACCCCATCATGACAAAGACTAGAGAGACGCGTGTCCCTCACCTACGTGGGCTTGCACTAAGAATACCAACGCCAGCCAGGGCACCTTGCCACAGGGACAGGTGACAGGGGACAGGAGGAGGGAGCTCAGGAAGGGATGACCTCCTAAACCTGTTGGCACTCAAGATGCAGAGAGGGAGGCACCCCAGCATGGGTGCTCCTACCCCTGCTCCTGTCCAGCAGCACCCAGGACCCTGCACAAGGCTCCTCCATACTGGTCTCACAGGCTTGGAAAGGGTCAATCACCCCCAGACCCGCCCAAGACTCACAGGACAGTTTTACTTCTGTTTCTCGTCCTTTTTTATAACCCGAGACCCACCGAACTTCCTTCGAAGAAAAGGGAAAAAAATCCCAAGAACATCTTGCACAGCATTGCCACAATGGTCTCCACTACGACCCACTAAAAATGAGGATAAACTTTGAATGTTCATCTGTCAATTTTATTTCCCTCCCATCTGTTTCTCCCTGGTTTGCAAGCCCAGAAATGGGGAGGAAAAGTGGGATGCAAACACTTTTTTTTTTTCTGCAGCTGCTTCAGAGCTTGTCTGCCTGTCCTCCAGGCAGTCGGTGGTCTGTGATCCACACAGTGACCAAACCCGCACGGCCCCACACTAACAAAATAATTAACCAGCAGGCAGGGAGCGCTGAGGGCCGAAAAAACCCAGGACACGTTCGTCACTGGATTGTGCAGAGGACGAGCACGCCTCAGAGTCCTTGCAGCGTTCATTTTATTTTATTACTACTTTATTTTCCTGTCCTTATGAAAACTGCTACATTAACCCCCAGATCTTAGATATTGAGCTTAGCCGGTGTTAAAAGTTTAATTACTCTTACTGTTAATTATAATGCTTGCCATCCAGTCCTGGCAAGTTCTGATTCCCGGCACGTTTTTAATGGTGGGATGTATTATGGGGGGAGTTTTGTGTCCTCTGATGATAGAAGCCCCTGATGGATCCTGAGTGTAGAGACACCAAGATGTCTGAGAGCATTCCAGGATGCCCCCAGGCAAGGTCCTTCAAATGTGGCAGTAAGGCAAGATATCCTGGAGGTGTCCCAGCCCAGACCACACTTGTTTCCCTACTCCTGGTACCTTGGTCTATGGGTTTGGATGACCACTGCAGTTTTCTCCTGGTCTCCATTTAACCTTTGCTCCTGCTGTTTCTTGCCCATCTTGCCCATCATCTTTTCTCTAAGTTGCCATCGGAGGGACCTGCAGAATGGCCCCCAGCATAGCTGAAGCAAATTCATTTAAAAATTGAATAGATTTGCAGAAAACTTTTCTGCATGTTTCACCAGCTTGTGATATTTTGGATATTTTCACAGGCTTTAGATGTCCACTTATTCTTCTGCCTCAATCAGTAGTTACGTGCTGTAGCCTTACCCCATTGGTAGAAGAAGGAATTAATCAAACTGTATAAAACATTCTCCACGTTCAGTTTCTTACTGGGTTTCTATTGAGAAACAAATGATCCTTTAGGATTTAAATCAATGTCCATTGAGCCAATACCCTTCACGTGATTTCAGTGGGGTTTGGATCAGCTCTTTAGCATGCACATTATTGCAGTAAGTGTTATTTATCTAGAGACGATATTTAGTCTTGAAAAATGATCAGGAAAATTTTAAGCAGCCAAAGACAAATTCTACTTGATCACACATACAAGAATGATTGATGGTAATGGAAAAAAACAAATGCTATAACGATGATTTACTCGCCTGTCAAAAAAAATTAGTCATCCTAGAATTATGGCAAGCTTATGAGTATACGTGGATGTGTACACAAACACACGTGTGTAGGTACCTATGCGATGCTGCACCTGTGACGGCAGCGTGCGCACATGCTCTGGGGTTGGGGAACACAATGACAAAGGGTCTCTTGCACAGTAGAAAATATAATGCACAAGGGTGGCAGCAATACTTTGCAGAGGGATGATGAAAGGAAGCGTCTAATTATCAACACGTGCCATATGAGCTCATCGCTGGTATGTAGGAGAACATACCAAACACGTATGCTGAGGCCCCATTTCACACTGTAAGTTAAACTGATCTATTTTTAAGCATGGATGGTTTGACCATATTTCACCCTGGGATTTTGGGTGATACAGAATGGAGCTGATTTTGCAGGACTCCAGTGTCATCTATATACTTTCACATACTTGAAATAGATGTGCAATGTATTTGATCCAATATTTATTTTTGCCAGCTGGGCGGTGGGGGTTGCTGCTGTCAAATGTTTGGGTTCCTTGCTGTTGATAGGGGATGGGGGGTTTTTGTGTTGGGTTTTTTTTTTGGTTGGGGGAGGTTCCCCCCCCCCCCAGCATAATTTCAAGCAGTTTCAGGTCATTAATGCTGGTCCTGAATCTCCCCTCACATTTGAAACCAGCATAAGGGCACAAGAGTGAATGAACCCATCCCAAGATTTCTGTTTCTTTACATAAATCAAATTCTTTTACAATCCTTCAACATAACACATTAAAATATGCCTGTCTCGCCCGCTCTCTCCCGGCAGCGTTCTCCCGGATTGCCTGCGAGAGGAGTGGAGACCCCTGGGAATTGTTTAGCAGCGATTCACTGGGTCAGTGTATTAGAACAGACTCAAGTCTATCAGCCAGATGGTGACTTCAGAAAAAAATTGACACACCATTTCAAACTGATTTCACGCAAACCCTCCTGAGGGGAGCCGGTGGGAATCCAGCAATCAGATCTGTTGTGAATAAATATTACAAAATTGTCAATTACAAAAGGGATGTTTAAAATGTTTGACTGATTTAGAAGTCTATTCATTCCTTGCCTTATACTTTGGTGACGGGTCTTTCAATATCACTGACTGATTGCTTCCCTTGGCCAGAGAAATCTCAGCTTTTAATTTTTTTATTGGAAGAAGTTACTGTACTGCCTTTCCAGGCTTTTATGGTAAGCAGGCATCTGAGATAAAAGCTAAGCCAGGTACAATTTGGAGCATGATGTCTTCTACAGATAGTGGCTTAAAAATGAGCATTGGACTTAATAAGGTAATCAGGTCTGAACACTTTCAAAGCTACACAGGACCAAGATCTCTCATGGGTAAATTTAATCGATGCACATGCAAATGTCTGCCTTTGCGGAGAGGAGAAGTTGGAATCCCCTCCCCAGCACCAGCTATACATGATCATCAAGTTAGGTATTCAGCTGAAAACGGCATTTGCCTCGCGTTGCAACTCACAGCGGAGGCAATTTTTGCTGCCCTGCTACCCATACAACCGCTGTCAATCCGACACTTTCTTTGTCTTGAACTGCACATCCTGACAGGCCGTTCCCATCTCCGCAGGGCTCGCTGAGCCTTTCCCATCCTTGGCCACCCTCTCCCTCCATCAGACCAGAGCAACCCGCGGTCGCCTTCGGGCCACCTGAGCCCGTTCCTGAACCGTTGCAGCTTCCTCATCGTAGACGCTTCTGTTTCCAAGGGATCTTTGATTTTACCAGCACTACCGGACCGCTCCCTGCTTCCCTGTGACGGAGACCAGATCCCCGATGTGGTCACTGTTCACTCCTCTTTTTTTCAAATTTTTTTTTCCATCTCTGCAGTGGCTTAATTTATTGTCCCAGGGTGGCATCACCAGTTGTCTCTCTCTCTCTTTAGATCACGTAGTAAGCAATAAAGCTCACCTCCGTCTGAAACTGTTGTTCCCACGTGGCTTTTAGCTGGTCTGTGCTGGTCAGTCTTACCAGTCCTTCACTCCCACCAGATGGAGATACGATCACTGGAAAGGACAAAGAGGCATAAATCAAAGTTATTCCAGAAACGGAATTTCAGAGGGTTTTTAAGGATGAAATTGAAATGTATAAAGCTTTATTAGCGCAGTATTATCTAATTGTACCCAGACCGTAGAAAAGAAGATGTGATTTATAGAAACTTATATACTATGTTTCCATCCTAGATTTATCACCATTTCTGAGGGATTATAGCACTTTCTAGCCGTCCTAACATTTCTTCCACAAACAGAGAAATCTCTCTTTTAAAAAATCCAGATCCCAGGCCTTGCCCCTCCAGATTATACGTACAATTCAGCCCTCAGCCTGAACCTGAGCCAGGCCTGGAAGAGCCTTTCTCAGCAAATATTTGTCCACCTTTTTAGAGATTTGGTTTGCCTGACTTGGATGTGTTCTGGACACAAGCGGCCATGTGTGGTATTTATATTGCCTTTCGCTGCGCCTGTGGTCGTAGGCAGTTCCGAAGAGGAAAGAGCCATAAAAGCTGATGTCTCTGCCCAGGAGGGATGGAAGATGACCTTGCGTCTGGGTGACACCGGTGGGCTCTGTTCCTCTTGCTCTAAATGCCTGCTGCCCATCAGCACGGCTGCCCTGCTCCTCTCCAAAACACCCCACGCCATCGGGACAGTCTGGGTCACGCCGGTCCATGAGAAGCCCTCACTGCAGCCCCTCTTGCCTTGGGCACACACCACCCTGCCCAGTGCGGTTGCACCCTGGTGCTCTTCCTTGCTTCTCCTCGTCAGCCCAGAGACAGCATCGCTGACCCCCTGGAACCCCCGGCCCTGGCTTTACCTCTCCTTGAAATTGTACCTGGATGCCCCTCCGGCAAGGCCTGGGACAATCACACACTTTGCAACAGGAATGTCATGGTGTGACAGCCCTGGGCAGTCCTGGGAAGACGAGATGGACCCTAAGTCCTTCTGGCACTGGAGGCATCTCCATACTACCCCCCCCCCAGCTCTTTGTCCCTGTGGTCACCCGAGTGTCCAGCCACTGCTGGTTCCTTGGGATGGAGCAACAAACCAAAGGCAAAAGTGCACATGGTTTGCATGGCTGTGACCGGGGTTTCCCTGCTGAGGTCTGAGTCTCCTCTCCAGCCTGTCCTGGCCACCAGGTCCACGCTCTTCCTTAACGCCCTTCCCAGGCGCTGGAGAAACGCTTTGGTGGCATCAGAGCTCTGCCATCAATCTTCTGCAGAGCTCCCCCTCACCAGACCTCTCGGCGGTTTCCCAAACTCCAGAGCCCCCACACACCCCTCGAGCTTTCTCCCCAGCCGTCCCCTTGCCCTGCTGGGGTCCCACCACACGATGCTTCAGAGAGCATCCAACCTGCTCGCCTGGGAAACTGCTTGCCAGGGGGACCGGTGGAAATAGAGACCCAGGGACATCAGATTGAGTTGCAGGGTCATTATTTCCAGGAGCCTCTTGATGAAAGGCAACAACAGAGGTCATCCTGAACTTTAAACTCAACACCATGCCCCATCCCCCCAACAAAGCACTTTCCACCCAGGCAGTAAATCTTGCCGTGATGAGGGAGAGCTCTCTGTTTCCAAAGAGCAGGTCCTTCCCAGGCATCGACTTCAGCATCTGAGCCTGTGTTCATCCAAGGGAGAGACCAAAACTTTTGGTTTTGAAGCTCTTACCCAGCTCGGCCTCAACCTCCGACTTCTTTGCCCCCGCAAGATGTTGGATGACACAGCCCTGGTCCTACACTGGACTGTCCCTGCAGCACAGCAGGGCATGGGGATGGGTCCGACAAGCTGGAATGGGGTGTGCTAGAGACATCCCAGGCACAGGAAAACTCAAGGGACCTCATCTACCTGCCACCTCAAAGGCAAGGAGATGTGGCATGCAGCATCGGTTTTCTCCACCTCCGGGCTCCAGGGGAATTTTCCATCCCAGGGAGCATTGAAGGCTTGTTGGGGGGTCAGTGTTCCCAAATCACTGCCATGCTTTCAAAGAAGTCTCTCTCTCCATGATGGGGGGGTATCTTTACAATGTCAGCTCATTGCACACCAAGAGGCGTTGCTTGTGGCAAAAGGAAGCAGCCAGAGAACAAGAAAATAAGTCTGTGGCTCCAGAAATGTTTCCACCCAAAACATTCAGATTTGGGTCAATTTTCTGGGGAAATTTCAATAAAGTGACTCAGAATTTTGCCTCTGAACGGCAATCTGAAACCACTTTTGTCAGCCACTGAAATTGCCTCGCACCCTCCTAGGTCGTCTCTGAGGTTTCACACTCTGGCATGCTCTCTCTCTTTTTTTTTTTTCCCTTCCTTCCCTATAATAAGATTTATTATTGGGTTATTCTTCATGGTATATTAGCCCTTAGCCAGAGTCGGTGCTGACAGAAATGTTAGTCATTTGGGCTCTGCTTAACCTGCTAAGAAGAACTGAATTTACAGAATGGGACGAGGCTTTTTATGATTTCATTCCAGAGCCAAATCAGATAAGAATAATTATCCTCTCCTGGGATATTAGGCAGCACCTCCCCAGGACCGGCAGCTGACAGCTGTTTTATTGGTTGAGTCACTTGGGTCTGGAGTCGAGGATTAATTGTTCCTGTGTCCGGGTGGCTCCAGGAACAACAGTGAAAGGTTCTTTCTGGAGATGGGAGATAATTTATTTTCAATTGTTTTCATGCACATGATTTCAGTGGGCAAGGCGAATTAAAAATAAAATCGCATAAATAACCCTGCTCCCACCACCCTCTGCGTCCGTTGTTAAACAGCGACTCGCGCATTTCAGATCTGGGTGTCTTTAGCAGAAACAAATGCAACATCGGCAGGGAAATATTCTCCTTCCAGGGCGAGCCCAAGTCCACTTTGTCACCAAACGTCCCCTCTGACCAACCCGCGAAGGCAGTACCCAATGCCCACCCCTGCCCTTCCTTGGCACCCACCCCCAAACGCTGCTATTCAGAATTAATTTACTCCTGCCTATCACCTGCTTGAGATTATTCTAATGATAATGGCCGGGATCCAAAGCAAATTAAAAACCAGTGGTGAGGCTCTCCCTGACTTCAGCAGCCCTGCACCCGGCTGAGCGCAGCCTCGCACGAGCCACCCTTTTCCCCCCCGATGGCGGGATTTGGCCGTCCCCCCCCCTCGCCGGGGACACACGCTGTGCCTATCTGATGGGCAGAAGGGGCCCAGGACGTGGACGAGGAAGGCAGTTGCCTGGAGCAGCAGGGGCTCGGGCAGCACAACACCCACCGCCCAGCTTGCCTGCATGGCTCTGCCAGCACCGGGGAAGCCGGCGAGGCTTCCTCGCCAGCCCAGCCCCGGGATTCAAATGGCAGCAAGAAGAAAAGTCCCCCGTTCTCCAAGGATCTGCCGCCAGCTTTCTGCCCAGCATCCCTTCTTCTCCAGCTCGTGGAAGGAACCTTGTCCGTGGGTTGCGTTTTGCCTGGGTGGTGAGGAGGGATTGCATCTCCGAGGGGGTTTTGGGGCTGTTTGCTGCCGGGCATTGCAGTTTGTTTGCACAGGATGGGGCAAGTCCCCGACCCGTCTCGCAGAGCTCACCCCAGTGCTCCCATGGTTGTGGCTCACCCTGCAATCTTCCCCAAAACAGAGAAGATGTTCCAGGAGAAACAGCCAGACTATGTGGGGGAAGAAATTTAAAAGTAGTGTTTCCCACACTTGCCCCTCTGACATCTTCACGTCGTGTCCTAATCCATGGTACAATCACTTTGGATGGCCAGAGGAGTTTTAAGTGCATCCCACGGAGAGGAAAAAGAGTCAGGCCAACCCATCCCTGGGGCTTGCTGGGCACACGGGGGTCTTACAGCTCCGGAGCGGGGTGGCTCCTTGCGCTGCCGCACCTCAAACCCAGTGGAGCAGCCCCTGATGCCAGGTCTGGGTCAGCAAGGACCAGACGGAGCCACAGGGAGTGTAGGCAGGTACAAGATGCACCAGTTGCTGGCTTTTCACCCAGCGTTAAGAGTATGTAACCACACGGATACACAGCTGCTCCCAGATGAGCCTTGGGCCACCATCCAGGTGCTGCTCCAGCCTGGGGTTGGTGGCCTGTGGTCTCCAAGGCAGACAGCCCTCCTCTTCACCATGGCCTTCATGCTCTGCTAAGGACCTTGTGTAGCGGAGCTGGGTGCAGAGGGTGGACCTCAGGCTTTCTGCACTTGATCAATAAGCTGGTGTGCACCATGCCCGCACCAACCCCGTCCTGCCACAGGACATATTTTGATGTTGTCTTAGTGCCAAATGCGGAGGAAAAATATGAATGTGCCTAGAGACAGGAATACTTTAAGACAGACTACATCACAGCAAACATGGAGGAGGAGCCGTCTCCAAGTTTCTGCACGAGCCAGGGATGTTCCTGTACACTACAGTACCCCCAGGACTTTTTCCGTACAGGTAAAGGAGCTGAGGTCTTCGTGTGCATGGGATAGAGGTTGGACAGGATTCAGGCGTGGCACAAAAGAGAGCAGAACTCCCGCTGAAGCCAACGAGCATCTTTGCCCACTTCTGCCAGGGCTAACTTTGTCCCTGAGGCTATTACCCGGGGGCTCTCAGGCGGTTCGGGTGCACAGTGCTGATCTGTCAGATGAGGAAGTTATGAGGAAGCAATGGAGTGTCACGAAGGGATTGAAGAGAATTGATACGTGAGCCTGGATAATTATGAGGTTGCCAGTCCGGTGTCATTTCACGGCTGGGCTGGCTCTTTGTGGTGTATGATACCCATCAACACAAAAATGGAAATGAAGATAAATGGGGCAATGGCAGAAGCAGTTAGATCTCTCTTGCAGGCTGATTGCCGAAGCTTTCTGTTGATTGAGGAACAGCACCCTCCGTCAGAGCGAGGGGTGACTCAGAAAGTGTGACTTGCTAGAACCTGCTATGGGATCCACAGCAAGCCACCGAGGACTACAGTCACCAGGCTGAGCAATTTTAAGAAAGTAGTTTGCCAAACTACGCTTTTCCAAGGTAAAGTTGTTGCTCTGCTGCATCTGCTTTGCATGTTAGGGTGAGCATCATGGGCAACGCTGGAGTAGGACAATGATACAGTTGGTATGGGAGGGCGCAAGGGAGTGACAAAGCCACGGGGTGGAAAATTTAAGGTAGATAAGAAATAACGTGAACTAAGACAGAGAGTCTTAGAGGTTGTCACATGCAATAAGAAATGTAGGAGAAGCAAAGGCTTAACTTCAGAGGAAGAAGAGAAGAAGAAAGTGTTTCCATGCAGGAGAGATCTTTCCCTGAGGTACCTGACCTGAGTCCCGGTAGTCGGGACGCTGCAGCTCAGCTGGGCAGCGTGGCTTTCTCGAGGTCACATCTGTTCTTCCTTCCCTGGGAGGGAGGTGCGGACCATGAAAAGATGCAAACTTGTGACTTGCACCAGCACATGTTGCATCATCCTGAAGCGGACCTACACTCAGGAAATCTGTCCCTGTGCAGACAAGCATCCCTGAAAAGTCAGAGAAGGAAAATTTTAGGAGAGGTAAGACGTTTCCTACAGAAAGAGAATTACAGGAAGAGGAGGAACAGCAGAAGAAGCTGTGCGTTAAAAAAAAAAAAAAAAGGAAGCTGGCTATAAACGGATTTAGACAGGGAAATTGCTGTTGCACGTAGGCAGTTGCCCATAATAAACTCACTCCAGGACTGACAATGGAGATCCAGTGTGGAGGCTCCATCTACAGAGAGGTGCTGGAAACCCCAGGATAGTTGTGGAGGGCCAAGTGGTGGAGAGGGGGAAGCTCTAAGGATGGTTTCAAGGAAACAAGTATTTTTATTGTGATTCCCAGCCCTCTGCAAAGGGGAGCAATGCCAAACAGATGATGACATGATTTATTTGCGAAAGGTGGTGCCCTCACCATGCATGAGATGTCCAGGAAATAAAGGCTCTCAGACCTCAATTAGCAATGAGATTCCAGTGATAACGAAGCGCTGATTGCTGCCTCGGCTGGAGGAGAGCGAGACCTGATTAGGGGTGTAGTGGAGGGTGTCTCTGTAAACACGGCCAAATCCAGGGCAAAAGTGTTGGGCTGACTTTACCTGCCACCCTCCACATCTCCCCCCACTTCCATGAGCTGGGAATATGTGGGAGACCATTCAGTGCATGGTCTCTGCAGAGAGGGCATCTTTTTGGACTCAGGAGATGGAGATTTGGGGAACAAGCACTTGCAGCGAACGTGCACAGTGTTTTACAGGTCTCGATGGGGATGCTGCTCTGCATCCACTTCAGCCAGGAAAGAGAAAGGCTTGGGTCAGGCAGAGGAGGACTGCACAAAATCCAGCTGCACTAAAATCACTGCTTCACCCCCCATCCTGCTCAGGATAAGGGGAAATTTGAACATCCTCTGAGTTTAGGACACTTAAGTGAGGAGCACTTGGGGTCCCATCTCGCCCCTGCGAAGAGGAGCACTATTGAGGAGGCAGAGTGTCCGTATTTCCAGCCTAGCAAACATTTAATACGAAGGCCAGCAGCTCCAGATGGTTCCTTCGTGAAGCATAACTAAGACGTTGACAAGGGATTTAAAAACTTTGCCACGTCAATGCAAGAAATTGGAACTGGATGCAGTTTTATTGGAAATGTGGGGGTTTTTTCCATTTCCATGTTCAATAGAAAACTTAAAGATTGAAAGGAAAGCTCTCCGGGGATGGAAAATCTCCTCCAGTTCACCCCACGGCTGACAATGGTGACCATAGCTTTTCAAGCCAGGGCTGAGACCTCCCCCTGGGAAGAAAAACGGCAGGAGCAAGGTCAAAAGGTTAAAGCTTAAATTTAGGACACTTGTTTCCTTCATTACTTTTTAATTTCACACTTTAAGGGAAGAGTTTAATGGCTCAAATTTGGGGAATATTTCCATTTTCCCCATTAGGAGGTAGTTGCATGCAGTGGGTGCAAGCACTGCTCCAGCCTTTCGCTCTCTTCCTGGCAGAGCGGTGGTGGGAAGTCGGTGGGTTGAGGATGAAGCGACCTCACCCGCACCAACTCACCGCATGACCTGGGAACACGTTATTTGCTCTTTTCTGGTTTTTCTCACATGTAAGAAAGAGCGCAAAACAAGTAACCACAGCTGGAAAGGGCTGGCAAGTCCTTGGCGTGGTCCTCAGGAGCGGGACTCTGGTCTGTGTGATGCCCCTGATTTCTCAGGGAGGTGGTGGGACACTCGTGCCTCAGTTTCTTTGGCTGTGGCAAAGCTGGGCTGGCCCCAGCGTGTGGAGGGTGACTACCATCCAAGCCAAGCAGCGGGAACGCTGAGGAGGACATGGCGCTGAAGTAGCAGCAGCACCGTCGACACTGTCCCCCTCTTGCTCTCTTTTGACTTAATTTACCGCAAAGCATCCTGGCACCTAAAAGAGGGGCTGGAGACGTGCTAATAAATGAGCCAGCTACCAGGACTTAGAGCTGCTGTAACGAAAGCAAGCGGGAGAAAGTTGGTGTCTTTTCTTTTTTTTCCCCAAATCAGATGCAAACCTACTGTGCTCAAATCCTCCGCTCTTAATGTGGGACACTGCCAGTTTAAGAGGGGGGCAAAGCGGGGATTTCCGATGCAAAATTCAGGACAGTCGAGAGGCGATGTAATAATTGTCAGTCCAGAGAGCATCCTGGTGCACATGTTCGGAGGATAAGAGTGTCACCAGAGTCTATTGTCTGTCCCCTCTCTGTTAAAGTAGAGATAAGGCTGGGATAAATCTCACTGGGACATTCTGCCCTATGATGTTATTTCATGCCACATCACCTAATAGGTGTATTTTCACACTGCTTGCTACTGCTGTGAGGCTCTGCAGCTCCTAGCCAGGCTGACAATCTCACTATATGGAGAATGGAATAGTGACGGCTAATTGATTTTACAGCAGTACCGAAGGACAGACAATGAAAGTACCATCAATTTAATCCACTATTTAATGGTTCCAATTTAGCCTCTGTAAATGCTCACTAAACTAATTTCTCTGGGTTCAGCAATCTGAAAAGCTATCATATCTCTAATCTCCTTCAATATATTCATCTGGAAAAGGGAATTTAGCCAATTCTGATGTGCGGAGATGATCTGTTAGCACAGTGTAAATGTTTATAACACGGCAATCTAGTTCGTTTATAAGGATATGAAAAGTTTTATTGGGGAGGGCACTGAAGTGGAACCACGGGATAATAGGCAGTTACCCAGCAGTCTCTGGGAGCCAGGGAGCGGGCAGGCATGCAGAAAAATACTAGGATTTACTTTAATCCCAAATTGTAAGCTAAAGTTCTGCCCAGTACATGATGCACCTGGGACTGCTGGAACAAAGGATTGTCTCCCGTCCCCCCGTGACCCAGGCTTTCACGCTACACCATGATAGCAACAGTCATTTTGTTTCCTTCAAGAGGCTGAAAATTAGTTTAGTTTTAGCACATATATATCTCCTTGTCCAACCAAGTTGCTAGCGGAGAGCTAGTCTTGAGGGCACTTTCTCTCCTGCAAGGTCTGCGGGATTTGGGTTTTGGTTTTGGGGGTTTTTTACAGAGGTTGGATTTTTCTTGATTAAGCCTAGTTGCCCCCAAGCTCTGGACCCCATCGCTGATCGTCTCCAGAGACCAGGGTCCCTCTGCTACTCACTCAGCTCCCAAGCAGCCCTCAGGCTCTCCTGAAGTCAAGGTGGAGTTTTGTCCTGGACTGCTGTAGGAACAGGACCCAGCAACCTGTCTTTAGAGGGGAAAATTCCCTTAAGCATAGATGTTCATCTCCAGCAATTCACCTCTACCTCCCCTCCCTTGGAGGAGGTTCTGTCCTAGGTCCAGGTCCAAAAACTAAAATCTGCTACTGGTCCAGGAAGAAACGGACCAAGGTTGGGGTCTGGACCCAATGCAAACATCATCCCTCCCTCTTTGTTGCCTGTATCATGAAGAGAACAGAGACCGGTATGTGATGGTTCTGCTCCCAGAAATTGGTGGCTGTTACCAAAGCTGCTGCGGACACTGTGAACATGAGATAAGCTGTTTCTTGCACTTAGAAATTTTAAAATTCCCATCTAGATTACACTTGCAAGGTGGACATTGACTTTTGGGAGCAACTCACAGCCTCAGAGTTTTGATGGTAAGAAGGAAGAGATGAGCTCTTGCACTCCATCACAAGAGAGGGGCACGACAGTGAAATAGTCTCCTTGCATGTTTTTTATTTTATATATTTCTATTCTTTCCTCTGATAATTGCCACATGCCAATACGACCGCAGGAGAGGATCTACGCGTGTAGACATACGCACGGACCAGCCTCTGTGTGTAGATGTGCGGGAGCAGCTCATGGCATGTCAGAGGAGCTCTTCGTCCCCAGCTTGCCACCACGGTGCCCGGTTTGTCGCTCCCTGGAATTTCGACGGGACCTGGCAAACCCATACGGGCATCCAGGAGTGGGGCTGGCGTGAACTGGCCTGGGCTGTCAAATGTCATTTATGGGAAGAGCGCTTCTGGACTGCAGTGGCTTTGTAGTTCGACCATCTTTTTTCCCTTTTAAATTCAAAGACAATTCCACAAATGAGCTTCTGCTTGATTAGTGTTTTAATGAATATATCTGGATACACCACAAGTCCACCAGCCGTGACTCCAGAGCCACAGGCTATGCTATCCAGATGCCGCCTTTGTGCTGTCAATTCGGGGTGTTAATGTCAGATACGCCAGGGGAGCGAGAAGGGCAATAGTCAAGGAATAAGCGTCCTGCGAGACCGTGATTTCCCAGGACCGAACGCTCCAGCTTCGGCACAGGCACTGCAAAGTCCAGATGGGCGCTGAAAGGCGCTGGGTCATGGCTGGGACCCCGTACTGGGGCAGATGGGACCCTGCGCCGGCCAGCAGCCCGACCCAACGCTCCCACTCCGGGCAGCCCCTTCGCTGGAGCAGCAGCGCAGATTAATTAGCTCCCGTTTGTTGGCTGCGTTGCGGGTTGAGAAAGGGCTGCTCGTTCACCGAGTGCGGCCGTGATTGCTTTGGATAGGGAAATCCTGAGCGGGGTATGGCAGTGCATGTTTCCTTCTGCTCCTGGACTGATCCCTGGAAAGGGACACCGCGCGAGACGCTTTATGGCAGCAGGGCGCATTTTTTCCCCTGTAAATTATACTTAACATTCCAGAGGACTTTATTGCATTTGGTGTTAGGGTTTATGAAAAAATCTGTATTTAACTTCAAGCCCTGGTAAACATCTTTGCTTATGTTGTTATGTGATTCCTTATTTGAGTATTTCGATTTAATTTCACAGTTCATATACCTTAAAGTTTTGAATTTTTTTTTTCCCTCCCCTCTCGTTCAGGGAGAGCCAGGGCTGGCCAGCGGCTTGTCAGTCTCCGATGAGCTCTACTCTCCCACATGGTGGGTGATCCTGGGCTGCTCCCTCCCATCCCCACCCCATGAGAGGCACCTGGGCATGGGGAGCAGCCGGGAGACCCTCAAAGGATGGGGAACCTCTGCATCCGAGCCCACTGCCATCCTCAGAAGCTTTCGAGAAGCCAGTCCTCTGAAATAAGTCATCCCTGGAGCTCCCAGGGCTTTCCCAGATGGGAAATACATAGGGCTGAATGTGGGTAAGCACAATGGGGGCTGTCCTGGGGACCGCATCCAAGTCCAAGTGCCAGGAGTCCATCCCAAAATCTGCTGAAGTCTAGAGGAGGTTTTCTGCTGGCACCAAGGGGGCTCTGAATCAAGCCAACAAATGCATCTGTCACAGCTTCGGCCTCCACAGAGGGAGGAAGGGGAAGATGAAGAACAAAAAGGATGGCAGTGATAAAGGATGCAGGAAACCTTAAATATGGAGCTCAGTGGCAAATCCTCTCTAGTTGGCCTCCAGGTACTAGGGCCTGGCCAGTGACCATATGGATTATTTTGATAGCACGACATAGATTAGTTCCTTGGGTCTGGGCTGCTTCCACCTCTGGCTTTGTCCTCCCAGTCTCATCAGGGATGTTCCATGTTCACCTCCTGGGAATCACCTGCCCAAATTCTCCTGAAGCTCTATGGCAAAGGGAAGAGAAGTGCAAAGGTTTGTCGCGCTTGGATAATTCATTAAATGCTGGTGAGGCTGCTGCCCAGAAGGCAAGAAATGGTGATCTTGGATAGCTGTGGGGATTTCTGTACTTCTGGTTCTATTTAAACGGTCTGTGTGTAAGGCTTTGCTTCCCCGTTTATCCACTCTTCCTGTAGGATCGTCGCTCTCCAGATCCCAATGCAGTGACACTTTGGCAGCTAATATGGCCACAGCTGTATATCCACTTCCCACCACAATTTACATAACTCCATTTTTAACTTGAGCCTGTTTAAATTGCCTGACTAATGATATTGAAAAAAAAAAAAAGGATTTAGAGATTTTGGGGTTGGGAATTTCCTTTTCACATTTAGATTTTTGCTCTGATTTCTGCATAGACAAAACCCAATGCAACATTGCTGAATTAGTACCTGTTTTAAGAACACCTTGTGGAAGCGGAGTGACCTTGTGGGCAACCCCATGCAAACAGGTCACAGCAACAAGACGCAACATTTTGCCATTTTTGACCAGATGGCTTTTTTTTCCCAGTCCTGTATGTGGATCCTGTATGCTGGAGAATTCCTATTTACCTCAGCCTGCCTTGCTCACCAAATAACCGCTATTTGTATTTCAAAGGACTTTCCCACAAATGCATATGTCATACTGATACACAACTTCATTTCCTTCGGATGCTCTAGACAGTAAGTTCTAGTCTTGAATATGAAAATCCTGTCCTGGAATGCCCAAGGTCTCAATAAATCCAGCAAAAGGAAAACATTTTTTATTATTCTTCAACAAAATCAAAGCAGACATAACTCTTGGTCAGGAAATGCACCTCTCCAAACAGGAGGGGGTTAAACTACATCCAGTAAAGGGTGAACAAAATTGTGTCTTCCCCTTTCTAAATGAAGAGTCATGCTCTACTGCTCATCTTTGTACAAAATTCTCATTGACACCAATTTCACTTATTTATTGATTATTTTTTTTCTACGTGCTCAACGCCATAGCAACGGGCTGCATTCCATAAATTAAATGCAACATTGCATTAAGTTAAACTTCTCGCGACGGAGAATACACACAGCACCCAGCCCCGCGCCGCTCCCCAACGCTGATAAATAAAACAGCAATTATCCAGAACTGAGCAAAGGCTGGCAATGAATTGTGAGAGACACTCAGTTTGCACTTCTCTTGGCGGATGCGCACAGGCACCTCCATGGCACGCGCGTGCACACAAAATCACACGGAGGGCGGTGCATCACGAAGCGAGGCCCTGAGCCTGCGAGAACATCGCTCGGCTTGCCGCTGGTGCGATCCTGTTTAGCTCCAAGCTGCTCCTCACATGTGCGAAATTAAGCAAATGAGGAAAGAGAGAAGTCCTGGATCATCAGAATAACTACGGCTCGTCTGCATTTATGGGTGTCATTCATTTTAGTGACATCATTGCTCCATGGTAACGAGTATATTTTAGATTAGAGAAATAGATGGCATGAAAAATAGATTAGTTTTCTTTAGATAGATTATATCATTATATAAATAGATAGACCACTCTATTTCTACTCATCTTCTACCTCCTGGTTAATAGGACATAGTTTTATTTATAGATAGAGATGCAGGAAATGTTTCTATGGAAATGTTTCATAACTCTGTTGTATCTCTGTGTTTTATTTTAACGGGTCACCCCGATTGTACTGATCCGAGCTAGGTAGTATGTCTGTGCAAAGAGAAGAATATTTCGGGGTTGTCCGGTTGGACCCAAAGTTGGGGAGGCTCAGAGAACAGCTCCACCTCATGTCTGAAATGTGGGAGAGTAAGGACCAAAGCTGGGTGCTGGAGGGACACCCAGGACCACTTCAACCCCGGGAATTGCCCTTTTGGGCTAATCAAAAAAATAGCAGGGACTGGGAGAGGAGAGGATGAGGGCTTCTGTCTGTCCAAGCCGAGCGGGCGCTGAGCAGCCAGGACATGCCACGCTGTCCCCACTGTATGGTCAGAAGTGGAGAAAGACCCCAGGTGCCACTGGAGGTGGGATCCTGCCCCACCAATGGGTCTGCTCCCGGGACTGGGACCCACAGGCTTTGTCCGGGGTGTTGGCCCAGACTCCTGGTTTCCAGGTAGCATTTTGGGTACGCAGGCAGAAAGGGACCCTGCTACCATGCCAGTCTCCCTTTGCCCTCTGCCACTCTCGGGATGGCCCAGGCAGCACCCAAAACCCCGTTCCCACGCAGTCTCCCACCCCGAACCCACCCTTGTCAAGCAACACATCCCCCTCGCCGCCCACCGCACCCCATCCACGACCACCCCACGGAAACTGAAACCGCCATCCCAGGCGGGATGGAGTATTTATTGCACTAAATAAAGAAGAAAACCCTTGCCCCCAGCACCCAGCCGGCCCAAGCTCATCCTCCCTCCTCGCAGGGTGCCGGGGAGCGGGGTGTGTGCGAGGCTGGCGCGGCGCCGGCTCCTTCCCTGCGCGGCTCAATTACAAGCAGACAAGGCAGTGTCACATGTGATTCACAATGTCGATTTCATGCTCGCGGTAACCATTTACGAAAGAGCTGCGGAGGTTTTACATTTGATAAGAAATCAACAGTGTTTGTGTTTGTAAAAGACCGATCACGGCGTGTGACAGCTCCGAGAGATTGCTGCGGAGCGTTGACTGCACGTCTGTAGTCTGTCATGGACCCATAAGTATTTATTTCAAATGTTGGTGGGTTGTGGGGTTGGTTGGTTGGTTGTTTTTTTTTTTTAAGCAGGATGTTTGAAAATAAACTGTCAGTCTCTATTTACAGCTGAACAAGTAGAAAATACAAGGGATTTTAGGTTAAATTGTCAGTTAACAGAATTCAAAATAGAAAAAAATATGTGCAGCGCTTGCTGGTTTATTACCCGCTGGAAAGAGAGTATCGTTTCTAAATTTAGAGATACAGATGTCTCTCTTTCAGGCAACACAGATTGTCTATATGGCATATTTGAGGTGCCTTTATCTTCCTGAACCCCCCCACCTTGCCTACCCCTGCGCCTTTGCATCCAATTACTAGAGCATTAGCTGGTGGGGGCCTGG
Source organism: Burhinus oedicnemus (assembly GCA_008921705.1). Taxonomy (NCBI): domain Eukaryota; kingdom Metazoa; phylum Chordata; class Aves; order Charadriiformes; family Burhinidae; genus Burhinus; species Burhinus oedicnemus. Next base: position 1,520,357 of record VFFE01007645.1, on the reverse strand, counting down.
GCACAATCCTAGTTATGCCGGTGTAAAACTTGGCATTTTGATAGAAATGCTCTGGATTTACCAGCAAGGCTGAGCTTGGGGTCTGGCCCCTCTATCCAAGGTCTGACAGGGTTTTGGAGCCAGGTGGCTGAGACCAGATACTCATTTTGGAGACATCTGGCTTTCTTGAGAGAGCCCAGATACAAAAGTCTTCCTCACATCTACGCCAAAGCAGGAGCAGCCACTTGCTTACTTATTAAATGACTTATCCCTGCCTGAATTTCTGAACCTCTTCTCCACATGTAGGAGGAGCTCACACCAGTTCTTGGTGACTTTTCTCAACAGCTTCGCGATGCAAACCCAGGTACCCAAAGCAGAGAGACAGACAGGTTCGGGTGCAAATTCTCCTGCGTACTTTCCATGCCTGAGTCCCCCCCATTTCTACACTCTGTATGGGTCTGCTGAGCTTTACCCAAGAGAGTCCAAAAACTTCCCAGGCTCTGGAAGGAGCCAGAATAGGAAGTACTAATACATACTGGGACTCAATGCGTTTTGTCAGAGTATAAATAAGATTAGACAGGAGCTTTCCCAGCTGTGAATGTCCAGCTCCAAAACACAATTAGGAGCCAGACTTGAACTAAAACAGTCAGGCATCGCCTATAGCTCAACCTCTGGCTGCAATTCAAGCGCGAGTTTCCTCAAAAACACACGAGGACAGGTGCTATCATACACCAACAAGTGCTTCATTTCTTGACGGATGCTCTGGGTAGTGAACAGCATCAGAGGAAAGAGGAGAAGGAAAAAAAAGAAATATAAGATGAAATATATATATTGGGCTAGGACTTGGCTGGAATAAATCTGAGCATCTCACAGTTCAGTAGAGCGACATTGGTGAGCCCTGACTGAGGACGTCTCCCTTTTAACACATGTTACAGTCTGCAACCGTGTTGTGGAGAAAATCATAGACCCTGAAGGAAATAATTCTCTGCTCCATCAGGTCATGGAGGTCTTGGATACCACTATGGAAAACCATTGGCTTTGTCTGAATTCCTCCAGTTTTCCACCCAAAATGCTGCCTGTAAATTCTGGCCCAAAGTTTCTGTTTCGGCTTCACATTCTCAGTAGAAAGGAGAGACATGGCATGGCCAGCAGAGCCAGCATGCAGTCCCATGGTCTGATCCTTTCAACGGATGGAGGCATCACCCTGGGGTGTCGGCATGGCCAAGCATCTCAGAGGTGCAGCCCCAGGGCAGAGCCTTGGCTTCCACACAGCTACTGGTCCCAGCAAAGCTCAGCTGAGAGACGGAATTTGTCATCCCTAAGCCACAGGGGTCTGTGCAATGTGACAGCAGAGCTACCCCTTCCCAGTGGTTTGCAATCCCCTCTTCTCCTCTATAGCTGGGACACCTCTTACAGAAGGTAAGGATGAGCTAACCAAGGCAGGTTTCATGCCGATCTGCTTCTGCAGTGTCTGGTCAAGGACTAATGCATTTATCTATGTATCTCAGACAACATCAGTCTCATATGCACAGCCCAAAACGTACAGGACTTACATTTGTTCCCTGCTGATTTGTCAGGAAATCCATGCTGGCTCCTGTGGTCAGTGTCCTCTCCCAGGTCTAGCACAAACAGTTGGGTTTGCAGGGACCTGGGCTGAGGAGAGGAAGAGAAGACATATTCAAAAGGGCCAAAGGCTCATTTGTGATGGAATGAAACGGCTACAAAAGCCTTAATTTTACTTGTTTTGGGATAACTGGTATCCAGTGCTCATGCTGCTGAAGGGTGGTGGATACCTCTGCAAGGTGCTGGGAGTCCACGCCGCGGTGCTGCTCAGCTGTCTTTCTGGTGTGGCAGCTCCTGGGACGCTACCGTGAGCGCTGTAATGACAGGGACGGTTCTTCCCGAAGCTCCGGCCCTTGAAATCTTGTGAATAAGAGAACAATTTGGATTTCTTCCAAGCAAATTTCTAGTTCGTGGTTACAGGGGAAAAACTTGAAGCTGTAAAGCCTGCAGGCTAAGCAAAAATAAATATATATATATTTAGGAAAATTTTAAAAAAGAAAGAAAGCATTTCAAATTAATTTCTTAACATCTTGCACATCACAGGGCCATGTCATGAGTTTCTGACTCCAGCTGTTGGCTGCTGGAGACTTGCAGCCCTGCAAACTTCTCTGCAAGCTAAAGTGCCTCTGCATTTCTGCCGGACTTGTTGCTGAGCCGCTGCTGAGAGCAGTTCCCTGCATTTCTTGCCGAGGTTTATCCTAGGCACGCTCCCAGCCTGCCTGGAGCATCCTTGCCCGAACCCTGCTCCTTCTTTCTATTCCCCAGCATAACAGCGCCGAAGCCACTGGTATTCGATGCACCATGCCGTGAAGAGACGTTAACCCGAGTTAACGCGCTCGTCCTCGCCACGGGGCGCTCCCGAGACCCTTCACCTCTTCGCCTGTGCCCCCGGGTGCGCAGCTTCAGCCTGCAGCCTCCCCCGGCCCCGCGCGCTCCCGAAAGACCAGCCCCGCGCTGAACTCCCTGCGACCAGGAGAGACGAGCGCATTTACTGCGACCGTCTTGTCAAAGGCCAGCATTGGAGCCTGCCTGTTTGCAAGCTGTGAATTTTCTCCATGTTTATCCCCTGGAGGGGCTGTTTTGTGGGTTTATTGACTAAATAAGGGTATTGATTTGTTAAGAGCTTTTCTTCCTCCTTTCGGTGGGAAATATTGCTATCTCTTTCCTCTTCTCTGTACTCCAGGTGAGAAGTTCTTTTAGTGACACCATAAATTTCCATCTCTGCTTTTCTCTGCTGCGTAAACAAGTGTTTGCCTGTCCACAGGGGTTAATTTGGTCGTGTTAAACGCTCTGCGGATCCCTCTTGGGCTCCGCACTCGCAGACTCTTGCTCCGAGGGAGATCCCCGTGCTCGCCCTCATCGCCCGCTGCATTTCCCCCACCACCCGTTGAGAGCTCCAGCTGCGCAACCAGCTTTGAGATCAGGGTGTTGCAATAACCCGCACCAAAGCCCCATGCCCGCACCAAAGCCCCATGCCCACACCAAAGCAGTGCTTCCTACAACCACAGGCCAGACCTTCCATTGGGAAAAGGATGACCTTAAGAGACCATTTGGGGGTCTAACGCATGATAAACGCTGTTAACGATAAATGAAGGTCATATTACCATTCCCTCACGTCTGTTTTATAGGGCGAGACGCTGGATATTGCTTGCCATTGTCATGCAACACTTGGATGTGCTGGTGTCCATAAATGCAAAAGATTTTCCCTTCCAGAAATTCATGGCCTCTGAAAGGCTCCCGGTCTTTCTGGGTAAGCTTGGCTTGAACGTAAGGCACCCTTCTTCCTAAGGACAAAATGCAGGTCTGAGGGAAAAAACACAGAAAAGCCATCTGTTCCTGAGCTTTGCAGAGGTGTCTCCATTTTTAAAGACTCCTTGTGCCCATGGATGGGTTTTGCTTGCCTTTTGTTTCCTTGAAATCCATCCAAAATCCCAGCCACCAGGAGGGAAGAGGAATAAGTGGTTTGGTTCACAGTCTATTTTCAACTAGAGTAGGATCATCAGCACCCTGGGTCAGCTGAACTTCCTAAATCACACTGTTAAGGACCCTTCACCATGATCCTCCTTAGGCTAATTCTCCCCTTCTCAAGATTATGCTCCAGCAGTGAAACAAACTATTTTAATCTCTTGGGATGCCAGAAGAGATTACAACAAGTCCCATTAATCTTTTCTTTGGCTTAACTGTGAGCCGTAGCGGGCTTTGGAGGGCTGTGCCAGAGCTGGACTGTCAGCTGGAGCAAGGCTGCTTGGCCAACAGGCTCCACCAGCAGCGTGTGCTGCAACCTGTCCCACCGGGCTGGATCCGTCCCGTTCTCCCCTGGGCTGTGTGTTTTGAGCGTCATGCCATAAAGGAGTTAATTTTCAGAGTATTGCAGCCCTGCGTGAGCCCGGGGAGTCAGCAGGGAGCAATACAACCCCAAGCCCGTGCAATACCTTGGAAATTCACTCTTGTATGCCGTATCCCTCAAAAGCCTCCTGAGCTGTCAGCGTTACAGATCACGGGGAGGCTGGCTGTGCCGAGGCACCATCAGGCAGTTACCGAAGGTCTTATGAAACTGTAGAAAACGTATCCCAGAAGGTGCTGTGTCAGCTCCATTATTTATACAACAGCAGAGCTCCGTGGGCAATGGAAACATAGCTAATGCAACACGGAAGCTGTGGTACCTCTTGGGCTCTTTCAGCATCTCAGCCGTGATCTTTGCTCCACTGAAATCAGGGAGAGGAGGGTGCCCTTGGTCTTGGCAATGCCAAGACACGATCCAATGACTGTTCAGAGAGTCCCTGGGATAACATTGGCATAGTGCATCAGCGTCATCATCACCACCAGGTGAGGACCCCCAGAATTGAGTGAGACCCCCCTAGAAGAGGAAGGGGGTTGGGACCATGCACCAGGCTGTGCTACAGGAAGCACCAGGGCTATACTTTCATGACCAGAGCAGACTCAGATGCTAACAAACTGCTGCAAAGTATTTATCCTCACGTTTTCTGCAGCAGGCACTCTACCAGGACTGGTTTGGACACAGCCCAAATGCCTTTAGACTGGAATTTGAACCAGTCACCCAAAGGTTTGAACCGTCCAGTTGAGTGGTATAAAACACCGATTACGTAGACAGCAATTTCCATCCCACTGCCCCAAAAGGAAGACTTACGTCTGATCCTGGGGGTCACGGTGGGAAACAGCAGGTAAAAGCAAGCTCAGGAATAGCGCCTGCAACAGCAACACAACATCTGCTGCATCAAACCTGCCTCTGGATGCTCGAGCCCGCCGCTGAGCTGACTTACTCCTGCCTTACGTGGGTGTGAGAGATGGATCAGGCCCTTGGTGTGCACGGCAAACATATGTCCCAGCAGCTGCCGGCGAGCTGTGCTTGAACCCAGTGGTGCGAGCAGCAGGTTCGGTGGGGTTTCGTCAAGCCCAGAGTGTCACAGAAGGCATTAATAGGCTGTTCGGCGCGTGTTTGAAAGCACCTAGAGGATAACCGAATCACAAGCAATAAACAACGTTGGTTTATAAAGAGCAAGTCATGCCAGACCAACTCGATAGCTTTTTTTTTGGGATCAAATCACAAAATTAGTGGATGAAAGACCTTACAGAAGATGTAATGCATCTAGACTTCAGCAAAGCATTTGATATTGATCCTCGCAAAATGCTACTTGAGAAACTAATCCGGACTGCCTTAGATATGAGCATTAACAACAGTGCGGATTGAGAGGCATCCGATGGGCTGTAAACAGCGAGGAAACGCACTGACGTACGGGAGCTGCGTCACAGGACCGGCGCTTGGCTCTGATACGCAGAAATATCCGTACATGAGGGCGATGGGGAGAGGGCGATTCAACAGCGGATTGACCTGGTGAGGACTTGAATGGAGACCTTCCTAAAAAACGGGGCCATTGCCCATAAGGAGCAGTGCCGTCGCTGCTCTCCTCTCCGGCTTGGAAACAAACTGATCCTGCTCCAGTGCTGATTTGGGGCTAAAACAGGAGGTGCAGGACACCAAGACCATTTTTAAAGCAAAGAGTTGCTCACCCTGGCCAAATCCTGCCCAGGAAACCCTGCGACCAACCTCCCTTGGCTTCAGGGCTGCTCTTTCAAATATACTTTTTTTAATGCTGTTTCGTGTTGACGAGCTCTGCCGCTGCTGTTCTTAATGAGGACCGTGGGCAGAGGAAACTTTGGGAAGTTTGCTGTGAGCGTGAGAGGCAGCGGAGGGGCTGACAGGGGTTGCTGGTTGGCCCTGGCACGGTTTGGCAGCCGTCACGTCTCCCTGCCGGATGAGGCTGACCTCGAGCCTGGGACCCTGTAGCAGGAAGCGAAACGCACGTCTGGCACATGAGCTGTAGAAAAAGACCCACTTTGGTTGTCACCGGCAGAAAAACTGACACTTTGTGGAGTCTGACGTCCTCCTGAGTGAGCAGGCAGATCCGCCGTTGGGAGCTCGGGTTTTGGCATCCCAGCAAAGGCATCGATCTTTCCCATGAGGTCCAGACTTGCTACCCAGGCTTTTATTGAAGGAGCAAGTTGCAAAGAGGGGTTTGACCATCACAGTCCTTTGCAAGATTATTGTTCTTGCCCCCTTGTCCCACCAAACAAGGACATGACCCTCCATAGAAACCCTCCCACAGGTAAAGCCCACCTGGGACGAGAGTGGACACTTCAGCCACAAGTTCCTTAGTTGTGTGCCCTCCCGCTCAGCCTCTGGTTAGACTCGGGACTCCCGGTGCCTGCACCCTGCCCACCCCCTTTTACCCTGGTCCTCCAGCCCATCTCCCACACAGGAGCAACCTGTCCCCACACACCACCCACCCTGCTCCAGCAAGAAGCCATCCCCGGTGCCAACAAGTCATGTCTGATCATTCCATTAATCTCATTATTTACTGTGTACGGTTTTAAATTCTTTGATTGCTTCCACACGTACAAAGATGTTGATAGGCATGTTGCTAAAAAGGGAGAAAAAACATAAAAAATCAGTCAGATCAAATCAAATAAATAAATTCTTCGGCAGCCCGTTGGAAAAGTCTTCGATCCAGGCACGCAAACACACTTAAGCAGGTCAAGCACTCAATCAGCATCCGCTCTCCACACTGGAAGCCAGCAGCCAGGGTGAGGTTTCACCGAGCCGGCAGGAGCAGGGTGGCACCTCTAGGGCTCTCGGAACAGGGATGGCCAGGTGGGAAGCACCTATGAGCTGGCATCGCCTCTGTCCCACCAGCCTCTCTACCAACCTCTGCCCAGAGGACCCATCCCTGCAGGGATGTCCACTGAGGCTCTTCAGCTCCGAAGAGATGGCCTTTATTTCATCCAAACTGATGGAGAACCTCAGTGAACCCCCAATTCACATCATCCTCCAGCCTCACGGTCCTTCCCGGGCACGTGCCAGCTCCTCGCCTACCCAAATACCCGCTTCGCACAGCTCTTCTGCGCGGACACAGGGTTGCAGCATCCCATAGCCGAGGGGCCGGACCGGCCATGCCAGCCCTCCCGCAGCACCTCACGCTTGTGGGGTTCACGGGGCGTGCTTTGATTCCCGCATCCGACAGATGTGCGCTCCCTCCTCTACCCCCCGGCTCCTCCCGGCTCCGGAGCCCGTTGCTCCCCATCACCGGCCCAGGCAGGCAGATGGCTGGACCAGAGGCAGGGGGCAACGTGTGGGTGCCCGGGGTGGGGGGGACCAAATCAGGTTTGCTTCCCCGATAAAACCCAGGAAGGATTATGGTCTCTTTAAGCCTGTCTCCGCAGCCGCGCCGGCTCCCCGCGCGCTGACCCAGTCATGTGCTGTATTAGAATTGTAGAGTAATAAATGAACAGTGGAGGGGTTTGTAATGATGATTAGGGACTGAAATTGGTTCAGATTTACAGTGTCACTCAGGAGCGGAGGCAGAGGGGGAAGGCATTCTGCGCGGCCTAATGGATCCATCAACTCGTTTTGGCTGCTCGGTGGGCCGCGCAGGGTCACCAGGCTTTCCGCTGGCAGCACAAAGCACTTCAATTTTGTTAGGAAATGTATCAATTTAACTGACTTGAGCAGCGCACGGCGGGAAAAAAAAAAAAAAAAAAAAAAAACCTAATGAATCTGGACTCAATTTTCCGCCACACTGCCTCTGCGAACTGTCGGAAACAATGTCTGCGGTCGGGGTGAAGGCAGCGCGGATAGGCTGCCCGCGCGCCCGCCGAGCCGGGGAGACGGGCTGCCTCCCGCCAGCCACCGGCCAGGGCTGCCACTCTCCTAACAATGATGTCATTAAAGGTAAATTGGCCTCTATTTCAGCAGGATGATAGTGCTAATTGAGTGGGAAAATATAATATAGGGAGCTGTTGTCTGCAGTTAAAGGGAGGAGGGGGACAGATTAAATGGCCTACAATAGTGGGTGTCAGGCACGGCAGATGTTGCTTTCCGCTGATAACTGCGCTGACATATCTCGAGCTTGTCAAGGCTGAGGTTTTCAGAGAGACTTACAGCAAAAGGCAGCAGATGGCCCTCCTGAATGGGAATGAAGTGCTTAAACAGCCTGGCTGCTGAAGGCAGCTAGTTTGTAAATAGAGGAGTCGGAGGTGTCTTATTGATCCCGCTCGTTGCCCGCCAGCGCGGAGGATCGGCGGGCAGCGGGGAGCCGGCGGGATGGGGGTGCCGGTGGCGGTGGTTGGCAGATGCTGCTGGATGGCAGCCCCCGGGGTGGCGGGGCCGAGCAGGGCTGGGCGCTGGGGATGCGTGGCCTTAGAAAGTCGCAGATGTCGAACGGCGGGACAGAAGTCGGGGCGGTGGCCAAGCCATGCGTGCGGCAGGGCTGGGGCGCGGGAGCGCGACGCCCGCGTCCCCGGCAGCCACGCAAAGGGCACCGAGACCCCTGGCTCCCAAAGCACCCCGCCAGCAAAACCCACCCTGAGGGCATCCTGTGGCAGACCCCCCCCCCCCCTTTTTGCAAAAAGCCATGAGTGTGCGCAGGTATTTCAAATATTTCTTGGAAACGCGTGTCTCCAAGTGCAATGCACCCGCCGCAAGGCGCAGGGCGCGTGACACCACCGGTGGCATTAAACAGCCCGTGCCTCTGCTGTCGGGAGCCACAAACGGGCCCCAGCGCACGGCAGACTTGCTGTGGATAACCTCTCGGTGACATGGAGTTTTGCTCGACTCCGTGAAGTGGTGCCTCAGCTCTGCTGGGACGTGCTGGGAAGCGCCCTGTGCCTCAGCTGTACTGGGATGTGCTGGGAAGCCTGGTGCGTGCTGCACGCTGCAGGAACAAGTCGGAAGTGGCATAAAAATCACACGCGTGTTGGTGCTGTATAGAGATCCATGGTACACGCTCACCTGTGCATTTATGCTGACATCATCTGCGCTATACTGAATTTTGGAGGACACGAAGGGGTGCTGTTACGGGTCCATAAACATCTCTCTTCTGTACCTGCACGTGGGAAATTTTGCAAATCCGTCCTCCCAAGGCATCCAACCAAAATTAAACGGCGTACACGCTTGTCTCACATCCAGGGCAGAAACCACACGCGCACATAAATCCTCTGCCACCGTGCGCAGGAGCCCCACCGACCGTGCAAGACACCTGGGACGCGGGGTCAGCAGTGTCCCATGGCACGGGCGCAGGCAGAGCCAACCTCACTGCTGCCCACGGGAAAGGCAGCCGGAGCTGCAAGCCCCCAGAATCCCTCCCCAGCCAGGCCATCCCGATGCCCTTCCCTGTGTGCTGAGCCTTTCCCATGAGCCTGTCTCAATATAAACACGCACACATGCGTGCTGTTATTAAATCTATCCAAACATGTAAGCACGCCTTTCACAAAATCGCACGGAGTCTGGCACAAACACTTATCTGCTTACAAAACGACATAAATTGAGTCTGTATACACAAACACATACACTGACGCAGCTGGGGAAACACATTGCTAATATCCAGACAGACAGAGATTTACCACTGATAAGGTTATGGCCACGCTCCCCCTCCCACGCACCATCCCGAGCAAAATCCTCCACCCTGGGACTAATCCTGCTCTCCCTGAAGTCAGCGGGGGCTGCTCCGGTTGCGAGTCCTTGACATCGGTGCGGTTCAGACTGTGTTCTCCCACCAGCAGAACCCCGGTGCTAAGTCTGCTGACTTGCATGGAATTAAAATCGAGGTTCAATTAGGGAACGTCAAGCTCATATTCCCAGGATGCACGAAGCTGAACGAACCAGCACCAGCACTGAAACTCCCTGTGGAGACCTGGCAAAGAATCAGGCCTGGAGACCACCAGGGGACAAGCACCCAGAGCTTTGCACATGTCACAGGCATGTCCCACCGATGTGCCCTCACCCTTTGCCACTGGTCCCCCCACTGCGATCCACAACACAACCACCCTCCTGCAAAACCGGTCCTGCGGAGGGGAGGCGAGAGGCAGCCCCCAGCCCCATGCGGGCTCCCCGCTCTGCCTGGGCATCTTCCATGGGAAGCACCCTGGTTTCTCCCAATGGGCTCTGCTGCATGGGATCAAGGCGATGCTGCACTGCTCCTCCTTGCTCTTTTCCATCGCCAACAACAAACACAAACAGGGATGTTTAACAAACACCACCCAAGGCAAGATGTTTTAAGGCCGTTTCTGATTTGAAGACTGCCAACGGTCAGACCCTCCTGAAGATACGGGCAGTGTCTCACACAACCATCCAATACTCCTCTCCTCAGGTCCAAACCGCTGCCCCCACCTCACACCAGGGCCTGCAGGTGATGGACCACGTTTCATACAGCGCAAAGGAAGAGCATGGGCTGCTGGCCAGGCTGCTGCTCGACCAGAGGAAGGTGACATTGACACCCAAAGCCCTTGCTCTGAGGCCAGGACAGTCTTTTTGGTGTCCCCTCCATCCTCCACCCTCAGGCACCTCGCAACCATTCCCTTCCCTCCCTCTGCTGCCCTCTCCAGCTTTTCCTAGACCACATCCTCACTTTGCTCACTCTGCTGTCTCTTGACAGTCCGTTTTCTCCCTTCTTTAATGTGGTTTTGCCTGCCCTTCTCGTTTCCGAGTCATTGTTATGGGCAGCAGTCAGCAGCCTCCGGCCCTGTCCTCTGTGTTTCTCCACCACCCGCTCTCACTCAACTGGCCCTTCAGCCCCCGTTTCTTCATTGCTCAGCAGCTTGGTCATCTCTGGCTCTCCCACACCCTCACTCCAGGACACCCATCACCCGCAGGCAGACAGCCCCAGCTGAATTTTGCCACGGCTTTGTGGGCAGTCAGGGATTTGGCTGCTATTCCACCCATGAGAGGAGGTCCATAATTTTGCACAGTAGGCTTGGAAGCACCATCAAAGCTCAAGCACAAAAACGAACAGTGGACAGACAGATCTTCAGCCAAGACCTTCTGCTTCTCACCCAGAACCCCAATTATTATATGTCTACAAGCCTCTGTAAACCACTATTATCTCATATCAAAAGCTCTCCTGCCTTCAACACAACATGTTTCGAGCGCTCTCATCTCCACGGAGGTGATGTTCTGCCCTCAGTGTCCTCCTGCCAAGTGGAAAATGGCTGGTGCATGCAGGGATGTCCTGGAGGGTCTATGGGATTTTGATCCACTCAGTAACCACGCTGGTGCCAAGGAGAAGCCTCCAAAAGGCAAAAGAGGCAGATGTGCCCAGTACAGGATGA
>VFFE01007645.1:1485881-1509174 GCA_008921705.1 Burhinus oedicnemus | reverse complement strand
AGGTGCAGTTTAACACAGCAATGCTCGCTGTAGGAGATGCTGGGCTGAGCCTCGCCTGGCCCGGCTCATTTGTGCTAACGATGCTGCTCACCACCAGCCTCTCGTTTGCCAGGGTTTGCAATGAGGGCCTCAGTGCCTCTCTCTTTGCACCTGTTTGATCAACAGCTTCTGAAGCTCTTAACATCACTTTATGGCATTTTTACCCCTCTGCTCCGCTCTGGGGAGACCCCCCTGCAGTGCTGCCTCCAGCTCTGGGGCCACCAACAGAAGGAGGGCACGGACCTGTTGGAGCGGGGCCAGAGGAGGCCACGGAGATGCTGGGAGGGCTGGAGCCCCTCTGCTGTGAGGCCAGGCTGGGAGAGTTGGGGGTGTTCAGCCTGGAGAAGAGAAGGCTCCAGGGAGACCTTAGAGCCCCTTCCAGTCCCTAAAGGGGCTCCAGGAAAGCTGGGGAGGGACTCTGGATCAGGGAGGGGAGCCATAGGATGAGGGGGAATGGTTTTAAACTGAAAGAGGGGAGATTTAGATGAGATATTAGGCAGAAATTGTTGACTGTGAGGGTGGTGAGACACTGGCCCAGGTTGCCCAGGGAAGCTGTGGCTGCCCCATCCCTGGAGGTGTTCAAGGCCAGGTTGGACGGGGCTTGGAGCAACCTGGTCTGGTGGGAGGTGTCCCTGCCCATGGCAGGGGGTTGGACTCATGATCTTTAAGGTCCCTTCCAACATAAACCATTTGATGACTCTCTGATTTTCATCCCTGTTTCCAGCTGAGAGACCATGTGACATGGCAGGGGAGATATTGCTGTCTCATATCACTGCAACTAAAGGGTTTACAACATTTACGTAGCTATTTTTCCTGTCCATTATGGATTACACGTGCCCTGTGAGAGGTGGGTTCAGTGAGGGAGGAAAATGGCCTGTTGCAATGGGCAAGGAGCCAGGGCTCGGCAGCACATTCCTCCCCGGGCAATGCCATGGCAGCTGGAGGGAAAAGGTGTCAGGATGGGACCTAGACCGGTTTGCACAACCTCAGGCAAATAGCCGAGCTACATCTTTGTACCTCAATTTTCTCACCTAAGAAGGAGGATTTGGGGCAGCGCAGGGGAGGCCAAGTGCAGTTGTGAGGATTAACAGGAAGTTTTAGGGGTGGAAGAAGACTTTACACCACGTCAGCTCCCCTCCGTAACCTTTTGCTTCAGGAACACCCTGGGCTGCTGGTTGTTTCCAGCCCAAACGGCGGGAGAGGCTCTCGTACCTCTGGCCCTGCCAGCGGATCGCAACAGATTTACTGGGTCACATTAATTTCTGAGCATTTTTGGAGGGGACCCTACAGCGATAATACCTTCACCCAGGGGCTGGTTGCACTAAGAGAATGATGAAACTCCAGGAGGAGCTGAGGCTCTTTAAAACGTGCATGGCACAGGGATTTACCCCACGTACTGCTTTCCTATTAATAATGCATCAGGAGCTCCTGCTCCACCAGCAAAGCACCTGCACGCATTCAGGCTCCTGGACACCTCGCCTCCCCGGTGTCCAACGGGACTCTGCTCCTGGGCAACCACGAGAAATTTGGCGAAATCCTTCTCTGCAACAGGGATGCTCCAGATTTGCACTCTGCAGACCTGGGAGCAGGATTTGGCCCTGCGATTTCAGCTGGTGTCTCGTGAGCCATGGGCTGAATAGGAACTGTAATTGGTGCAATTCTACATCTTCAAGGCTATTAGATCCTTGTAGCGCCCCATCATGCTGTGTTTGGAGTAAATAGAGAGTGTTTAGCCAAGCTGAGAGATCCTCTAATGGAACAGACAGCTCTTCCTCTCTTCATCTGCTTGTCCCCACAGCTTTGTTATTTAAAGTCAGGTTTTTTTAAAAAAAAAAAAAAAATCAAAAAAAAAAAATCAGTAGACAGGTTTGGTTTGGAAGCCGGAGGACAGGAAAAGTTAGAGATATTTATTTGACAGGGTCAAGGTTGCTGCTTTTCTTTTCTCTTTCCCCAGGTCCCATAGGTGTTAGACTGAGAGACATTTAATCGAGGGAGTAGCGGTTTCATATCTATAACAAAAATCAAATAATGCAAGATGATTTACTCCCCCTAGCAACCAGGGAGCTTACCCTTAGCAACCAGCCTAGCCTCAGGCAGCGGTGTAATCAGCTTGAAAATATTTCAATTATTGTGTTGATTTTAGTGGATTTGAGAAGCGCTGTGCGGAGAGACCAGGCACATTCTGCCCACGACCTGGAGAGGAAGATATTGATTTAAACAGGTGTCAGAAAGGAAAAGTGGAGTAAATTTAAATGCAATAGGAGAACAGCGCATTGAGTGCGGTTCAGTGTGGGGGTGACATTTTGCTCATCGCCTTGAATGAAAGTGACTCAACTGAACTAGAAATTTCACCTTGAAAATCATCTCCCATCGACACAATCAAGAGAAAGCCGTTCGCCATCTCTTTTCCCTGGTCTGGGGAAAGAAGAGGGGGGGGGAGCAGCACCTGGGTTTCCGAGACAGCTTTGGGGAAAGTAACTCTCAGAGAAATACAGGATTAGCGTATCCCGCTCGAGAAATTAGCGGAGCGGTGCTGGGGGAAGCAGCGGGGCGGACGGGAGGGAGAACATCCACAGAGGGTGGGCTGCAGAAATCAGGCAGACTTTGCTACACAGAGCAATGCCGTCCGGAGACTCCGGGCTGCTGCTCTCGGAGCCAGGAATTTGGTGCCAGCGCCGGACTGAGCTTGTCACCGGTGGGGTTAACAGGAGCAACGACCCAGTGGGTCTCGGACCTCGGACCGTGTTTCTCCTCCTCGCACGGCACAGGCAAAACCCCGTTCTCACTAGCAACGCCACAACCCCGCAGAGCTGCGTATCGGGATGTCTCTGGCCTCCTGCAGCCTCTACAGTGTAGTTTGTCCAGGCTTAGCAGCCCTCATCCGGCACAAAAGAGGCAAACCACATCCCGGTCTTAGGGCAGTTGTCCCATTCCCCACCACCCTTTGCTGCTTATCCCCACGCACGTAAGATGCCGCCAGCAAAGCCCCAGGCTGCTCCCTCACCCTCTGCTCCTGCGTTTTATACTAATCACGCAGCCACAGCCTGCGCGTGGTTCAACACAAACCAGTGACATCTTTGTACGCGCTGCACCGAGGAGCTGTTTTCTGATGCAGCGGAAGCCTGTAGATGGTGTCCTGATAATAGGGTTTCATCTGTTCCCCGTGAAGTGACAACTGACATGCCGTGTTCTGATGAGCCTCTTTCCAGTAGGGTAACACCGTGCATAGAGTGTATTAAAACCCCGGTTCTCCGGGCTGCGACAGTCCGAACTCGATACTAGCAATAACCGGAGTTGCAGCAGAGCTGAAACTTCTCTCTAATTCACGGGGAAGGTGGTTTTTGCGTGTCTCCGACAGCTTGTGTACAGGCCACTTCTCACCTGCTTCCCTCCGGCAAGCCGGGAGGGATGCCCGGGGATGCGGCGCAGGGGCATCGGTACCAGGCAGAGCCCAGCAAGTCACGGCTGCAGAGCCGGCTGCCGGATCCCGTGCCTTCCCCTGGATGCTGCTGATGCATCCTGAGCTCTGCTACCTGCTCGGAGCCGTCTGCCCCATTAGCAAGAGAAACAGCCAAGGCAGGAGCAAAGGCTCTGCAGGGACAGCGAGGACCAGGAGGGCTCTTTCCCCATCAGAGCTTTTAGGGAGCCCGGCAGGTTTGCATCGCCTCGGTTTTCTTCCCGTCGTCAGAAATTCCTTCTGCACTCGCGGAGTGACCAAGGTGAATCGCTTTTGTTTGAGATGGTTCACACTTCTCTGGGTTCAATTTCAAAGTGGCGTTTTTAGAGCTTATCACATGCCATTTATAAATGTATCGGTGCCTGCTCAAAGGCTCGGCGGAGAGAGGGATGCTGCATCCCTCCTCCGCTTGACAAGAACACAAGCCCTGCACAATCTTCAGACAGCAAAGGGCACTGCCTTATCTCCGGCTGGTAAAGGGTGTATCTTGACATTGCTACAATCACTCTCGTGGTGTAAGAAGAGCAAAAATCAGCCTTCCTCCTGGATTTTGACCCGTTCCGAGGCTTTTTGCCGTGCCACAAACCAAACTGATTCCTAGATCGTAGCTGCTAGGACAGACACCTCCGGCTAAAATGGGATTTGGACTGCAGTCGTGGTAATCCCACCCCATACTCACGCCCCAAGTTTCGCCTTGCTGCGGGTACAAGGTGGCTCACCCAACTTCTGCAGGGGAAAACGCTGCGCATTTACCCCCGGGAAAGAGCCCTCCCAGTGGGCACCAAGTGACCACCGTGTTCTAAATCTCAGCTTTAGCTTTACCCCACGGTAAGTTTCCAGCAAGCCCTGAAAAAGAGAAGGGTATCCAAAACATCTTCCTTTGGCTTAGTCAGGGTCTCGCAATGAGCAGAGCGCTGGAAGCCAACAGCCGCCGCCACCAGACAATGCAGCGAGGCCGAGGAGCGGGCGAATTGTGACGTGCTGGCCAGATACACCACCCAACACCCTCACGCCAGCAGGACCAGCTTAATAAGAGCACGCGTTTTAACCTCGCTGACTTGCCCCGGGGGGCAGGATCCTTCCCTCGCTGCTCCCAGCCGCGCCAGCACAGCCTGTTTGATGTGCTGACCTGCCCTCCGCGAGCATCTTACACTATCTTTGTTGGATTGGGAGAGGAAAAAAAAAAAAGATTCAGATTATTTTTAAGCCCATTTGCTGCCTTGCTCTGAAATATGCAGTCTCTTCCCCGGAACGTACCTTCAGTGTAATCCGCTCTTTACCAGAGTCTGTAGTCGCTCGTTCACGCGTTCCTCTGCCTTCCTTCATTATAACCTGTTGCTCGTCAGAAACCTTAGCAGCTTAAACTGGACTGCTTCTTTGCTTGATAACAGTAATCAGGGCTTTAGCAGGCAGCTTTGCAGAATCAGCCAGCCCCGCACCCCTCCCACTCCCAATTTCCTGATGGATAGCTGATCCCTCAGGAAAAAAAATGTACCTGTTCACCTGGAGAGCGGCACAATTTGCATTCTGGGGGGTGATTACTGCAAAACGAGGTATTTAGGCAGTGCCGTGCAAGTTTTTTCCCAGGGAATTCCTGACTTAAATTTGCAGACACCCTGTCCTGGCATTTTGCCTCGTTAGTATCTGTAAAGTTATTAATAATCAATAACCAAATCAGAGCAAGTAAATACACCAGGGCATCTCCTGCCACTGATTTTTGGGCAGAATACCCCTCTGGAATCAATGGAGAGCTTTGCTTAAAAACCAGTGGCGTGATAAGGGCCACATTTCTTAAAAAGAAAGAAGCACAAATCCAGCATGAGTTTATCTGCCAGCTCTGTCTCCCAAACCTTATGTTTCCGTCTTCTCAATCCCATTTTCCTGCAGTACAATCCAAGTAACTCCCATTGACTTCTCATCAAAAGTCAAGTCTTATTCTCTGTTGCTGCTCTTTAAAGGGAATTAGGCAGCTGTTGTTACCCTGCGTTTGGAGATACGGATCTGGAGGTTCAGGTTATTCTGCCTGTTGGCTTAGGACTGATCCGTTGGACAGTCAGCCTGTGTGAGTGACAGATCAATTCACTCACTTTTGGAAAATTTTTTTCTCTTGAATTTGACAGGCTTCCGTTTGGTAGTGGTTGTATTAAGCCAGTGTTTGTAATTGAAATAAGAAGCTGAAATAAGGAATGCATCACCCAGCTAAACGACGCTTACCGCTCAATGCCAACACTTTAAACCGCAAGGGCCATCCCGAATCACAGAGCCCTCCTCAGCCACCCAGCAGCTTAGGGATCAGACACCGGTTTAACTCTGGACCCCATCCAAGGCCTCTGGAAGTCAGTTGGTAGCTTTTCTTGACCTGGCAGATGCCCGAGAGTCGCTCTAAGGCTCTTCCCTGGGTTACCTTGAACACACAGCGCATCCTTTCTCTGGCCAGGCTGCTTATGCTGCGACAACAGCTTTCTTCGTGTCTGAATTGCTGCCCACGTTTTTGGCTTGACAAACAACATCATAATCCCTATTTATATTTTTTTCAAACTTCCCAATCAGGCGTAAAGCTGGAGAACCTTTTCTCAGTCCAGCAGCGCTGAGGCCGCCGAGGCCGCCAGCTCCTGCACCCCCGTCGCAAACACTGTGCTTAAAACCAGGTTCGCGACCAACTTTTAGGGTGGAAGCAGACCTTTGAGTATGACACCAAGATTTAAACTTACAAAACTCGGGAGATGCGACATCAATCCTCCTCGCGGATGCTCGCCTCCGTGTCTGCTGCGGTGCTGTGCAAGGCAGCTGGGCAGGGAAAAACCAGACAGGTCGGTGCAGCGTCAGCCGCAAAAACCTTTTGGCACGGGGAAGAAATCCTTACGCCCTTAGCTGGGCTGCAGCTTTTTCAGGCTCCAGGCTGAGCCCCATCTGAGACACCGAGAGTTCGTTCTCCACCGGCTCGTGATCAGGGGCTGCACCTGCAGGGAAAACCCACCGGGGAGCCGAGATGCCGACCTGGTGCCTCCATCCTGCTGAAGCCCTTCTGCCGCGTCTTCCCAGCCCCTGTCTCTGCGCCAGCGAGATTCGGCTGGCTCAGGTGTATTTCCTTTCCCGGGAATAAATTTTGCGGCAGCTGCTGAGCGGGATCCGCTTAATCTTGGTACTAAAGGCAATCTGCCCCATCCGCTTCTCTCCTGGACAAGGTTTGTACACGGAGCAGAGAGGAACAGCGGGAACTTTCATCTCAAACGTGCAGAAAACAGAGAAGCAGCATCCTGCCCTGTGCTCCCGCCTTTCTCCAAGCGGAGCCGGTAGACTTAAGGGAAAGAAAAATAAGGAAACCACAAGCTGGAGCCTCGGGCATGGCCAAAGGAAGCCGGTGGAAATGTTCCAGCCAGGAAATAAATCCAGCCAAGCCATAAAATGCTTCACTCGGACACCTTCCCTGACACCACCGTGGGCCCCCTGCACTATATCCCACCCTGCCAGCCTTGCCACACATAAAATCGAGGCAAGTGACCACAAGCATAAAAAAGAGTTATGTTTTGCTGCAACGCATTCCGAGCACTCCAACAGGCCAGCACCGCAAGGAGGAACAGGGTTTGTCCCTGTTTCCTTCAGGAAGAGGTTTCCACCAGCAAACTACCCACGTTACACCCATGGCTGAAGTGGCCACTACACCACGAGAGGAGCCCAGGGGACCTTTTGCAGAGGCAGAGCTTCCAGCAGAGCGCTTCATTCACCAGCTGCAGACCCTTGCCCAGGATGGGTCACCTTGCTCTCCAGTTGTGGGTACACCGTCTCTCAAATTTCTGGAGGGTTTGGGTGTTGGGGAACCCCGTCCATGTTTGCCCTGGCTTTCTAATTGCACTCTTACCCACAGCTTCTCTCAGGTTTTCTTCCTGGCTTCCCACCAAGACTAGGGGTGTTTCCTAGGAGGTGAGAGGAAGCTTGGCCAAATCTAGCTTGACCTTTGTTGTTTACGGAGGTGACAAAGGGGTCTCCTTGGCATGTCCAACTGTGCGAAACCATCCAAGGGGACCTTCCCCAGCAGTATCTGTCAACCTCTGAAAACCTAGAAGGGTTCTGTGCAAATTCAAACTTCTAAAAAAAAACCCAAAACACCTCTTTTGGTTTCAAATGATAAATGCACCCACCAAGGACCTCTCTCCAGTTCCGTGTTCACAATATATGTCCCCTCTTCAGCCTGTAGCTGTAGCAAAGGATGAGAGCCAAGCTTGAACACAGGGGTGACCTTACAAAATCCAAAATGAGAACAGTTTCTCGGTTATGTTTCACCAGCAGACCTTTCCAAATAACTGACACGTCTTAGACCACTCATGTACACACCTGAAGCTGCTGAGAAATAAGCTC
The DNA here is from genome assembly GCA_008921705.1 of Burhinus oedicnemus. NCBI lineage: Eukaryota > Metazoa > Chordata > Aves > Charadriiformes > Burhinidae > Burhinus > Burhinus oedicnemus. The sequence goes on along the minus strand of VFFE01007645.1, from coordinate 1,501,322 downwards.
TCGCCGCCTTTTTGCTACAGACACATCATCACTTCAGAACATAAAAATAAAGCACCCAAAGCTCCAGAAACTCTTATTGCAAATAATCTCACTGCCAGAAGAAAGGCAGCGTGATGTTTATCAGAAAACTGGGTTCATACGTAGGACCTTTAACATCTTCAGATGAAAGCAATCACTCCACGAAGAACAGCAAGGCTTCGGTGTGAGAAGGTATTCACCTCCGCCACGGCACTGCCCCGGCAGGCTGCCCGGCGATGCCAAACTGAAAACAGGCTGTTCACAAAGTTTCCAAGGGGCTCTTTTTCTGCCGAGGTTTTCCTGATTTCAGAAGGAATTTGGGATCGCTCCATGCCTGCTCCTTCAGGTCCTTTAGAAACTTTGGAAGGAAGAGAGAAACTTTTTGTAACCTGAAGAATTTAGGAAATTAAAGCCAGTTCTGGCACTGCTGAGGCCACAGTTATGCCATGGGATCCAGGAAGCATCCACCTCCCGTGTGTTGGTACGAAGCTTAAAAAATAAGCAGCCCTCACAGGTGGGTTAAACCCAGACATTCTCCTGCAGCCATCAGAAAAATAACACTTTGTTTTCTTAGGAACCAGATGTTCCCCACACAGAAAATGCTCAAAATTTGTAACGGCTATGTCAGACTCTGCAGACCTGTAATGCTCTTTGGTCAGAGGGAAAATACAGCAAATAGAAGTTATACAGGAGGAAGCAGGGAAAAAAAAAAGCCTCACTCCGCATCCTCAGCTGTAGAAACGTATTTGGTGTAAGCGCTGAAGGCTGCAGCTCCCGGAGGAGACTGCACCATCTCTCGTCGAAAACAAGACTGGTATCGGTGAAATTATGTTCCACATCAGCTGTCAAGTAATGGGTTTGAAACCTTAAACAGAGAATACATTTGCAGCTATTAGCACGGTATGGTCATGGTTTGTATTTGAAGGTGAAACCAGTTTGTAAGGAGGGAAAGAAAACACTAATTCTATTCATCTTGAAAGTTACTTTAACTTTTCAAAATGCTATGGTAAATTTTGAAACTTTAAAATTAGTTTCAAGATGAATAGAATTAATGAGTGAATTAGAACTGGTACAGAATTGCAATAAATAATATTCGAAACCTTTTAATAAGCTTTGCAATGATTAAAATGAATGGATTTTTTTTTCTTTTTGCTATAAAACTGGAGCTCTTTTAAGTATAAATTGTGATAACGACTCAAGAATTTCCAGCTTCAGGTTTTTCCATTACATCTCAGCTTCCACAGTTGATCTAAGGCTTAAAGAATAACATTCAAGCCTCACTTTCTAATGATGAGGTGTTTGACACAGAAAGCAATCCTAATAGAGAAGGCTGCTTGCCCGGTGACTGCTGGCAAGTAGGGCTGACGGAGACAAAGAAACATTTTTCTATGAAGTCTCCTCGTGCCGAATCTCCTCCTCAGACCTGGGACTGTGAGCTATGAATGGAATTCCCATTGTCAGAAGCAGTCGGCACATCAGACCCATGTTTGTAACGCTGCCAGCACTTGTTACAAGTCTTCCTTTTAACTAAAAAAAAAAAAAAAAAAAAAAAAGACAAGATTTTTAGTAATGCTGATTGATGGAGCGCTAATACAATTAATGCAGCTATACCAGTTTATGATACTGTGGGTCTGGTTCAACACAGGAAAATCCTCCTTTGAATTCAGGTTTGGAAATTTTCAAACTTCCTTGCCCATAGCTCCTGCCAAGCCTTTTAAGCTCGCAGCCTGTCTGAGTTTTTCTGGGATACGTTTCCATCGCTGCTGAGAGGCTGCTGCTGGCCTGTGAGAGGTTCTTCAAAAGTCTTGCACCAAGTTCTGCCTGGGCTGTTTCCTGTAAATTCATTATTTCCCATGTTGGGGGAAAAGTCATCTTGCCATCAAAAAGCACTGTAGCAAAAATGCCTTTTCCTGTTTGTTGAGCCATTCTCCTCTGCGTGCCTTGGGGAGAGGCTTTGCTCACAGACGTTCCCACTCGGATAGCTGCCCATCTTCATCTGCAAACACATGCCCTGCTATGGCTGGCTTGAGGACACCCTCAAAGGCTGTTTCTTCTCCTGTCCGTCTCGATATCCTTCATTCCTGCTTCTCCAGGTAGCTCTGTACCCCTCAGTCACTTCAATATTGCAATATTGCATATCCCCAATTGATTTTTTTCTCTGCTATTGCCCCTCTGGTGAGTCCTACCAGTTTTATTTTCCAGCTGGGCAGCAGATGCCCCAGGCTGGCCACCGCTTGGGCCGACCCGTGCTAACCTCCTGAGACGATGGCTTTCTCCATGGGAGGAAGGTGAGAACTTGAGTCTGGTCTCTCCAGACCGGTTCCCCATTTACAGCAAGAGCGTTTGACCTGCTAATAGCCTCCATCACCATCTTCCAAATCAACGCCTTTCCCCTGGGGGTCGTTGCTGCCCCGGGAACTCCGCATTGCCCCTCTCCCACCCCTGCTCTCTCTGCTAGCTTCCCTTGGTGTGACAAAGTGGGTGCTGCTGTCTGGTAGCAACCACATCTCCAGGGCTTCCACCACTCTCTAATGAGCTTCTCTGTGATGCTGAGATCCGTTTTCGAGATCCGTTTTCAAGGTCCATCACATCTCCATGGCTTGTTTCTCCGGCTCTCGCCAGCAAGACGCCACACGCTCCTCCCCAAATCACCCACTTTCTGCTTCGTCAATCATTCCACCAGTATAGCAAAATATGAACCGGCTCATTTGGCTTTCAGCTCCGGTTCCGCCACCCGAGGGGTGAGGATGCAGCCTGAGTTGTACTTTCTTTGTTTATAGTTGTGCGTGCGAGCCCATAATCCACTCAGAAGCAGTTTGTTAATAATTCTGCATAGGAAACGCCACCCAAAATAAATTGCGTTGCCGCAATCTTCCCGGGTGCTCGCTGCGCTGGAAGCCAGGTGGAGGGAAGGACGGAGCCGTCTTCCAGGTGCATTTATTTCACTAGCCTGGACAGCTCGTAATCGCAGACAAACTGTTTGTCCTTGACTCCTGTCTCGGCAAAGGAAGACTGAACTTCCCGCAACACGATCCATATCATATCAGATTTGATATATTTCATAACAGCCTTTTATTCTCCTGTCTTTGTTCATTTATTTATCAATCTGACACTTTGCTAGATATGTCGCCGTCTTTCTTTTTATTCACCTGTCATTATCTCCCGCTCACATGTTATAATACTCACCTTTTTTATGTATATTAAAAATAAAAAGGCTCTTGCCCTGTGCCTTTTCATTGCGGATTTTCTCTGTTGCACTTAAATAGCAATAGAACGGATGGTTTGCAAATCCTTTCTGACTTTTAGTGATATAAATCGTCGCTACTCGGAGCTCCCAGCTTGCCTTGAAGCACCGAAAGGCCCCGCTGCTACACACGTCTGCGCAGCCGAAGTCACGCCTGTGACGCTCTCCAGGCTTTCGGGACCAGGTCTATCGAGAGGGAACTCAGGAGCGGAGCAGGAGAGCATCGTAAACACCCAGGCACCACAAATAAACATTTACCAGCTTTCCGTGATCTAATCCACTGTGTTAACCTGCGACAAATCCCGCAGGAGGGAGTCCGAACCGTCTTCCCTGCTGCAGGTCGCAGGGGCTCCAAGCGGGCGAAGGCGATGCGGTGCACGCCGTGGCTCGCTGGGTCCCAGCCGCAGAGCTTGGCCTCCTCCTTCACAGCAGAAGTTGGCTCGGAACTTACAGCCAAATAAAATCACCCTCTGCTTTTCCTCGAGCATTTTACAAAAGCAGTTAGATTATTCCATCCTGAATTTTTACTGCCATCCCAGAAACAACTAAAAATATTTAACTTGTTTGTTAAAATATTTAATGTGATTTTGACAGTTCACCAGCTGTTTAAAAGTAGCTAAAAAGGATGGCAAAGGCTGTTGCTGAGTTTAATAAATATGTGTGTGTGTAATGTTTGTTATCTGAGAAGTACATTTAGATGTCTGCTTAGGTTAGTATCACATATGCTAGAACACATGTTCCTGTTCTGGTACACATCTATAATTGTGCCCATTTATCTTATTGTAGTTTAAAGTACCAACAGGATAAATAAAGGCGCTGTCTATTTTACTTTGAGAAAGAGAGAGACCAGGCTATTTAAGTCAGTGAGAAAATATAAAGCGCTGTAGATAAAAACTTTCAGGGGTGGGGAAAATTACTTTTTAAAATAACACAATCAAGGACATCTTTGCTGTGCAAAGATTTTGTTAGAATGAAGCAATTCGAAAGCTTCTACAAAATGGATGGTAGGAGGAGAACAGCGGCAGAAGCAGGGAGGTTTTCTGCCTGGGTCCTTTTTTACAGTCATTTCTAGGCATTCATTTTCCATGTCTATTAAAAACATAATGTTCTTGCAGATTTACTGTCCCACGGCACAGGATCCATGCGCAGGCAAGGGATGCCAGTGCTGCAGGCGCAGGCAGGTGAGGGTGAGGAAGGTGTGGAGGAAGCACGGGCAGGGCTGAGCCTGCGGTGTGGGGTTCCCAGGCTCTACGAACCCAGCAGGACAAATCCCTCGAGCCAGAGCACGAGTGGTGTCCATATGCCGACGCCAGCTGGGGGTCCTTCTGGGAATGCCTCTCGTACACCACAGATCAGCGCTGGGGACACTCTCTACGCAAAGCCCCACTCAGGAGCAGAAAAATCTACCAGGGCTTGGCCTTTCTCCACATTTGCCTGGTCTTCGTTGAACACGGGGCGTGAAGATTTGCTGAGACGACACTCGATGCTTACCTGCCCCATAAGCATCCTGAAGACAAACCCAACCAGAGCGCAGTTTTTCAAAGCAAATATCCTTCCAGATACACCTACCCCAGACTTCCTCTAATCGCCGCCGTATTAATCCAGATGTGGAAGGAAGCAATCAGCCCACACTAATGCCCGAAACAACTGTCCCGACCCTTGACACCAGCCACGACGTGCAGAGCAAGGAAATAAAATAGATCAGGAATCCAGCACTTTGTGGCTTGGATTTGTGAAAGCAATGATAAATTAAAAAGGATTTAGGAAAACTCTAATTGCAGGAGTCAGTCTTGAGAGACAGAGCGAGGCTCACAGACTTCTTTGATGTTCAATCCACAGAAGTCCTCAAATTACAGAGGGAGAATCACTTTGCAGCTTGGAATAAACTGACAGTCCAAGAAATACGCTGAAAACCAGTCGCCAGGCTTCGGTGAGAAGTGAAGACAAACTGCCAGTGGCAAAATAAACATTAAATCCAAGATCACTGGACACACACCAAATGCATTTTGAAGGAGAAGCCAAAGAGCTTGGTCATACTCGTGACTAGACTTTGCTGCTCACAAACCAACCTGGTGGTGCCGGATTTTCCCGGGGTGATTTTTCTTGCCTCTTGCAGATGAGGTTCACGAAGGAAGCCTTGGCAGGCCAAGTGGGGCTACTGAGGTCCCCTAGTTCTGGTGTAAACTATTTGAACTGAAGTAGAAATGACAATGATTTGCCAACCCGAGACGAACTGTGCCAGCTGTATTGAAACGTTTCCCCGACCACATCTTAGGATGCATGAACAACAGGGATGAAGCGGACAGTGAGCGTCAGTAGTTGGATCTGCTCAAGACTTGCAAGGGCCCCATAATCTTTTCTTACTTAAACTGATCAAAAATATATCCAGTGGAGCATTAAGGTCATTTTCACCACACACAGAGTCAGCATCAGTCAAGGCAAGAGCCACGCTGGAGCACACCGCGCGCTCTAAGAACATCAAAGCTATTTTACATGGAATAAAACATGATTCTGCAGGAGCTCCTTGCAGCCTGAGCTACGCACCAACCCCAGACGACAGTTCAAATAACACTTGGAAAAGTATTCCCAAACTGGGTTTTGAATTCCTGGGTGTAGCAAGAGCTGGAAGCCTGAGGAACGCTTCGAAATCACCCACGTGTTATGGATCATCACAAATGTACCGGCGCTGCTGGAAGCCTTGCAAATGACAGAGGCTCAAATGAGGGCTCTATCCTGCAAAATAAAGCGCGGTGCCAAGACCGCAGCTCTTCGGAGGCCGTGCCAGAACAAACCACCTTGCGAGAGCAAGCCCTTGGCTGCCAGGAGAAGAGCAGCTCCTGGAGATAACGGGGATGGGGAAGAGGCGGCCGTGCCGAAAGAGCTGCTGGAGGCTCACCTCCTTCCAAAAGAAAAAGGCGGCGTTAAAAAGGAGAGATGGGCACTTCAGGCGTATTATTTTTCGGAGTCAAGCTTCCAGTGCCTCTGGCTGTCTCCAAGGTTTTGGGGGCGTTGCAGCCAAGGCAGGTTTGCGGCGTGGGACCGCAGGTGGCTGCTGGGGCCGGTCCCCGCTGCAGCAGAAGTTTGGGAGGAGCAGAGGGGAAGGAGGAGGGAGCGGGGAGGCAGGAAGGAGAAGGAAATTGTGCCGTGTCCTCCTCTTATGCCAAAAAAAAAAAAAAAATGGAAGAAAACTATAAACCCCCTGTTTTCAGAATATAAAAAGGTTGGGAAAATAGGACTCCGAGGGCTCCGCAAATGATTATGCTAATTAGATCCAGGGCTATTCAATACCACTGAAGTGATGCTCAGGAATTTTGAACTACAGTTTTTAGTGTGATTACAGAAGGTATTAAAATTCTATTAGCCTTCACTTAAGTTGTGAATAAGTGGGATGGAGTAACGGGTCCATACGTTCATGAACCCAAATGCTTGTTGTGTAGCAGACATTTTAGAGGGAAAATACCCCCCTTTTTTTAAATGAAAAGAAGCTTTATTCCTGTAACCACACAGAGTGGAACTACGAGCAGTGAAATATTCAAAGATTAGTGATTCTTCCACATGGGCCCAAGTTTTGAGTGTTGCTGTAAAACACTATTTATAATTGTTTTAGCCTTGCTACATAGTATAATTGAGACACTCGGAAGAGAAAACTTTGTAGCAAAATCTCTTTTTGTTTCTGCCTTGCAAATGATAAATTGTTAATGAGCACCTGTTACAATGTTAATGAAAGTAAGATCTGTATGTAAATAAAGAAAATTTAATAACTTAACAAGGTGGATTAAAATTCCCAACCTGCTCCTTGCTAATCTAATGCCAAACACCAAATAGTTGCTATCTAAGCAGGAAACTAGTTAATGTATTCACCTCCGTGTACTTTTCAAACTATAATTAATATTTTAAAAATTTATAAAACCGAAATCATAGGTTTGATTGTAACAAACAAAATATCTGCCTTTAATCTACTACAAAAGGTTGGCACAAATCCCCTTAAATGATACTAAAATGTAAAGCACAAGGCAGCACTGAGGAATTGATTATGTTTAACTTCTTTTGCATTTCTCCTAATCACATCCTTTATAATTGTATTTAAAATTACTCCAAAACAGTTGATTGGTAATTCTGTAGCACAGAAGAAATATGGAATGAGAACATTGTTTCCTTGGAAGGAAAAAAAAAAAAATCCTGTTATAAATAACTTTCAAGGTATGTCCTCTGGACATTGGGTGAATATTAACACTTGACAAATGGGCATTTGTTGGTTTAAACTAAACTGAAAGTTATTGAGAGCGAAGAAGCAAGGCTCTTGCTTCTCAGAGAAGAAACCCACTCTCGTGCGGTTTCTCTCGTCTCCAAACCCCAGCCGGGGTTTTACAGCAATTCCCTTCTCCCCCCACCCCTCCTAATTCACACCACCAAGTCCTGCGGCTGCCCCAGGCAGACCCAGCGGCTTCTGCACAGATTTGGTGCAGCCTTGGAGGGCTGGAGCTGTTGGTGGAACCCCACAGCCCACGTTAACCCCAGTCCCATGAGCTTCACTGAGAGACCTGCGTCGACAGGGACCTCTGGAGGTCCTTCATCCAGCCTCCTGCCCCAAGCAAGGTGAACTTCAAACCTAGACCAGGCTTCTCAAAATCCCCAGGACGGGGACTCCACAGCCTCTCTGGGATGCTGTCTCAGGGCTGCACCACTCTCGCAGGAAAGGGTTGGGTGGTTCGGTGTTTTCCTTCAAACCAGTGGGAATTTCACCTCCTGCTCTCCTGTTGGGCACCTCTGTTGCGGTCTGCAGCTCCAGCAGGGAGATGGAGCGAGGGAAGGGGCATCTTCCCCCTTCCAGTCTCTCTCCCCATGGGCCACCGTGGCCACACACCCAGCTTGCCCATATAAAAAAACTGGTATCTGAGTCCTTCCTACCAGTAATACGCTTAACTCCTCAGCTCCAGTGCTTTTCTCCCTGTTTCAGAAAGGTGGCCTGAAACACAGAGGGAACCAGGGTTTTTGAGAAGACCCCAATGTAAGCCCACAACCAACCTGTGGGAAAAGCTGTGTGAACATGCGGGAATGACACCTGCATCCAGCTTGGCTCTCACTTGTTGGACCTTCCTCGTCAGTGGCTCTGAATGTGGCACCTAGGCACAAATGCTGGTGCTGGCAGTCCATGACCATTTGTGACGGGTCTGGCCAACATCCTCCCATGTCAAAGCAGACACTGCCACTGTCCATGGGGGAGTGAGCCCCAGAGGAGATACTACAAGTGACTATTTTTTAAAAAAATTTTGGATGACGTACATACATTCTCTGTCCTTTAATTGGGAAGCACTTCACGGGTCTGCACTTAATCAAGATGGATACCTCATTAGGACATCTCCCAGGGAACCAGTTTAGCCTAACAACAACAAATCGCAATGCTGCTGCTTAATTGGGACAATTTTTGCAAAGTCTCCACTTAATGGAGACATATTGGGACAGTGCCAGGAGTTAAGTGGTGTTAAATGAAATAGGTGCAAAACTCCAACTTCCTGTCTTTTTTATATAAAGATTGCCAGCTAAAAATGTAAATAAATAAAAGCTAAATATTTAGGAGTAGGGACTTCTGTTTCACTTTTTTGGTTGCATACAGGGCTGTAGAGAAACGTGGGCTTCTCAGGTCTGTACCTATTCCTACCTCCAGTTACAACCTTGATGAGCAGAAGCTTTTCTCCTGTTGTGCTTGGACAGCACGTAGCACCTCTGGGTCCAGATCTAGGATGGAAGATCCTGGGTTTGCCTGTCCTAATCAAGACGAATCGTCACCCTCTCCTTAACCTTCCTGTAACGGTATCTGTATAACTGTAAGAGCAGGTCTGTATGGGAACGAATGCCCTGGAGCCGGATAAACGGACGCCAAGGTCGCCAGTGGAGCATCCCAGCCATACAGTCGCATACATTTCTACGATCTTGCCATCCAAGGACCTCAGTGCCCTGGGTTAGGGGTCAGAAATATGTCTTCCACCTAAATGACACGGAGGACCTACTAAATGATACGTTCATGCCCGTGGTGGGAAATTTTCCCCCATTTCCATGAAGTCAGGTCTGTCCCCGCTAACATGATGTTGCACAATTTGCCTTGAACGGAGCAGCACCAAGTGCACCCCGCTGGTGTGGTGGATGAGGCCCTTGCTGGAGACTCTGGGCACCCCTGGTTTTGGCAAGAGCCGTGACAGGGGGTCCAACAACCCGCTGACTTGCCCATGCCTCATTCCTGGGACCTGCTCCCACGAGGGTCAGAGTCCTCCTTCTCTCGAGTTCCCTCCCTGCACATCGGGGGCTGCGGTCTTGCTCTCTTTCCCGTTTTCCTTCGGAAGTTGAGCGCTGTGCGGTTCCATACAGGGTTAGTTTCTGGGCAAAGGCTGCTGACAAATAAAGTAATCACACTAACGACAGGCGCTTCCCAAAATCACTCAGAGCAGTAGCAGCCACCGAGCACAGACACCCAGAGCGTCTTCCAGAACATGAAACCAAGCTCCTGTCAAAATGCCTTTCCCGTGATGTCTTAGATCCCCTCGGATATTTCTGAGTGTTAACGTCAACTGATGAACAAGCCTGAGAGGCATCAAAGCGGGTTTTTTTTTCCTCCTCTCGTCATTAAGAGAAGCTGTTTTACAGGTAGCTGAGCGATTTGAAGGAAATAAAAGGTGTGTAAAAAATGTCTGTTCAAGACATTGACTCAGTAACCTGTAAAAGATTTTAGTTAAATACATTTCCTCAGGACTCCTACAGTCTTTGACTGAACGTGTTTTGTACATAAACAAACAACAGCGCTCCTTCCATCCATTAAAACCCACCAGTCACTTTAATACATCACAGCGCAACCATTTAGCTCAGTCATTTTTCATTGTTTGACCTCACTTTTAATTAGAGACTAAATTATTAATGCCATTTGATAGGAGACAAACTACTTGGGAGTGCTGCTGTTCTCTAGGCCAGCTCTCAGGAACTACACACTCAGATTTTGTACGTTTCAAATAAAACACAAGTGGCCAGAGGAAAAACAATTTACATTTACAGCTCCTACAAACCCAGCATCCATCAAGAGTTTGGTGCTTAAAAAAAAAAAAAAAAACAAAACTCTCTTGCGGTGTTAACAGTAGACTTTTAAAAATCAGCAAGAAAATATAAAGTTCCCCCAGAGAGAAACTCCCTGGAGATTTTTCAAGAAGTTCACAAGCTCTGGAAAAGTAGTTGCCGGATCCTGTAATCACAACGCCTAGGATCGTTTAAAGAAGTTAGCGGCGTATTTTCCCCGGCACAGCTTTTGATGTAGAGGTTCCTAAGGCCGGGAGATGAGCCCGCAGAAATAGGAAAGCTGAAGGTGATTTAAAGCCAGAGAGCGAGAGGGCACGGCTGCGGCGCAGACCCGGCATCTGAGCCAGCTTAGCTGACACCAACAAGCCCCGAATCGTTCCCAAGCGGGCAAGGTCAGCGTGTACCGTGCCCATCACCGGGGCGTTTGATCCCTTGTAAGCACTGACCTGGTTTCTCCGCTCCTGGTGCTTTTTCTCTGAGGGCAAGGAGCGCCGTAAAACAGCAATTTCTCCACCGCCGGGGAAAACACGACGTCCTGCTCGTAGAGGAACGACCTGGCGCGAGGTCCTCCTCCATCAAAATAAGGAGCAGGTTCACAGTCATCGTCATGAAAGAGAGGACAAATCTGGGATCCTTGGGACAACTGCAGGGACCGGACTTGTTCTCCCTTCTTAATAACGAGCCTGAGCCGGGGCCCTTTCCCTCCCATTAAAGCCAAGCCTGGGTGACCCCCTATAAAACCACTTTGAACGGTTGCGTTGGATAAAGATTATCAATTCCCACCCGCCGGGTACCTGCTGAATTCACCCCAGGGGCGTGTTTGGCCACCATCTCCTTTATCTGGGAGTTTTAGTGTTTCCCAGGACCGAACCATCATCAACCCGCAGTGGCAGCCCACGTACCGGGGCCGGGGACCGGGCAGAGCAGCCTCCTGGCTCCACCGCCGGCCAGAACCCGGGGGGACATCTGCCCTTTTGAGGTCATTTCGGAGCCGACAGCATGGGGTGACGCTGCTATAAGGTGTTAGAAAAAACATACCAAAACCTTGTAAAAACTGCAACTCTGGAAGCTAGATAAGGAGCTGGGGACGCATTGAGGGAACAATTTCTCCAGCAACGTTCGTCGGCAACGAGATCCCTCGCTGTGTTAGACACCAGTTTAGCTGTTTTCCGCACCACTGTAGTATTATCGAACAAGAACGTAAGTTTTCGGTGCTGCTGCTAACAAGCAAAGCCATCAGCCTTTCCCACACCCCGCTCCCTTTGCTGCCTTCGGGTGCTCTGACTCAGACCCAAATCTCTCCCGGTTCTCCCCTGTTGGAACTGGGGGTGGAAGCCCCGCACCCCCTCATCCGACGAGGGAGAGGGGTGCTCCTCAGCTCTTGCACGGCGTTTGCGGTCGGTACCGAAGGCACAAGGTAAGTGACAATAAGGTTTCTGCTTATTCGATGAAGCGGAAAACACGATCTCCACGTTGTTGTTTAAAAACAGAACAAGAAATCGGTTTTTCAGCCGGACCGCCCTTTCTGCAAAGGATGATGCCTGCCAAGCCCATTTATTCGGACTCACAACATCTCCCTGGCACGGATGTGAAGATTTTTGTGTCCTGTCCTTCCACTTAAGGCGTAAGGTTTCGAGTTCTTTGCCATCCAAATCCAGCTTAGAAAAATTCAGAGTTAGAATTTCAGCTGCAATGCTGTTGCCGTCAAGTCAGAACGTGGTTTTATTTCTTAGGCATGTGTCTCCCTCTGTTTTAGTAGGTTTCCAGCAGTTATTTTCACTTACTCCTAAGAAACAGAAAAATTGCTCCTTCTTCTCCCCCCTACCCTAAAAATGATATAATCTCCCCTGTATGTTTTCAGTGTAAAATAACCAGGTGCATATGAGGACTAATGGCCCTAAAGGAGCTGGCTAGATCTACTCACTCAATAATCCATGCTTTCAAAAGGCCCGATTTCACAGTTCCAGAGACACCCCTGAGCAGTTTTGCTGCGAGAGCGAGCGCTCGTAGCATCTCCTCTTCTCTCGATACGCTCCAGCAGCTCCCGCTAATGTCAGTGGGGACCTCCGTGTACAGCTCCAGGAAAATTAGACAGCATCGGACCACATCCTGCCCCTCAGATGCACATCCACAGCTTCCAGTGGAGGTAATGAGACCCTCGCGGCATCCCGAGGGATGGGAGCTGGTCGGGAGGATGGAGGTGCTCCCAGCACCCAGCACGTCCAGCTCACCCTGAGCTCCCTCTGTGGACAGGGCACCCATGGGTGATGCTGCCACGTGGGAAGGACCCCGGGGATGGGAGCGCCCTCCTCACCGGCGCTGGTCCTAACGCCAGGAGAAGACCGCAGGACAGAGGCTGGTAGCACAAAGCGTCCAGAGTCCTTGAACGAACCCACGCTCATCTCTAATCTGCCCATGCCCTACGTCCAGTAGGCAGTATTTTAAATTGTTATTAGATGTCTTTGGGGGGATTATAATTTGTATGCCTGATTATACAACGGATATACCTATCTATCTCGTGGTATCACCAATAGCCATACCATAATGATGATTGAAATACATAATCCCCCCAAAGATGGTCAGAACAATTTAAACTTCCCTCTGCTTAATTAAGAGAGTTAGGGGATTAGGCACACAATTTAAATGGAGGGGAAGGTTTGGTTTATGTTTTTAAAGCCCGATGGGGGCACAGGGAAGCGGCGAGGGCGAAGTTAGACTGCCTTGTCCATCCTTACGCTGTCTCGTCTCAGACAGACCTGCCTGCCTTTCTGCCTGCCCGCCCGGCACTGGGAGCTTTTTCGCCTTTGATGAGGACAGGAGACCTCTTTTCCTCTCTGTTTCCACCTTCCAGCATCTCCAGTGACTTCCCAGCGTCTCCTGGGGAAACCACCTCAGCACCCAGCCTGACGCCAGCCCAAAGGTGCCGTGGCCGCAGAGCGCTCCTGGTTTGTGTTGCTGAGATACCCGGGGCTCTGCACGGCCGTACTGCCCCACCGTGCCCCGTTTCCTAGCATGGAGTGACAATGGCTTCGTCACCTATAGGGGACGAGGTTTCTTTGGGTGAGCTCCAGGCGAAACTGGGCCCCTGAGCATTTCAGAAGAGGGTTAAAAAAAAACCAAGCCGAATTCTCCCAAGTTTCCCTTCCTTCAGCAGATATTGGACCTGCCAATACCGCGCCGAGCAGAAGTGATCAGTTTGTCTTCTTCACACTGACAATAAATCCAATCACACCTCGGACGGGTAAATAGAATCGATCGAGTCCCTGCAGCACCGTCCTCCCCTCGGCTCGGCGCCAGCCCCCTCTCCCTCATCAGCCATGCTAACAGGGAAAACCAGGCGGATTTCACTCCCCGCATTTACCTGCTGATTGCAGAGCCATCTTTGTCATTAGGGGTAAATTAATCAGGAGAGGTGAATGTTTTCGACAAGCCGCACTGTTTACTTCAGAAAAACCAGAAACAAAATCAGTGCAATACAGGGAGAGCCAGACTCGTGCTGGGCAGAGCGGAGAAGACAAATCCTTCGGAAAGCAAAATCACTTACGTGTTACTGCTGATTCCGAGCACAACTTGGGAAGAGGGGTCCCGGAGCAGGCAGGGAGCTCCGCGGGATGCCGGGGCTGTCCCAGCCAGGACTCCCTGCACCCCTTCCCCATGGTCCCCGCTGCCAGGACGCCCTGCCTGGGAAAACCAGGGCTCTTACGCGTCCCACGCACACCCTGATGCTCACCACCGACCACAGACGCCAGACTGGGACATCCCCAGTCCCTCCTCTTACTTGAGTCAGCCCTCGGAGGGATCCTTCGCTCCAGACCTAGCCAGACCCTTTGGGCTGGGAAAAAGGCGCAGAGAAGTTTGCAGCCATCCATAACTCTCTCGCCGGGTCCGACCAGATGCAGCGGAACCGTCGTCTAGTTAAGAGGAAAAGATCAACCCGGCTTTAGGAGGCAGCAAGGCCTCCATAACTCTTCCTCCAAGCACCGCCCGGCTGAATTTATGCTGGGCAGCGTGGCGGCAGGGAACGGGTATAACTCGTAGCAATGGCACTGCCCCTTCGGGGATGGAGGCTCTCGCCCCAGCCCCTGACGGGAAAGTTGCGGGGCCACGGCTGAACTCCGGGATGAGGAGTCCCGAGGTGCGGCGTGCCGCTCCTGGTGCGGATCTGCGGCACCCATAGCAGGGAAGATTTTTTTTTTATTTTTTTTTATTTTTTCCTTTCTTCTTCTTTTTGTCTTTGAAATCTTGTCAGTATATCAACACACTTGATAAGGGCAGTGTTGTAGTTACACTTCTTTAATTAAGTGAATAATTAAAAAGAAGTTGATCATCAATTAGTTAATTAAATAATTAATCCATTTTACTTTCATACCCTTTTTTGTTAATCACTGTGGCTTTGGTAATGAGCCTCCTATGGGTTGCTAAGCAACCGCCTCCTCGTTTAAGCCCTCGGCAGCTGCCGCCCGTCAGCGCCCGTGTGAAGGGATGCGGTGGGGCTGCCAGGGCCGCCCCCCGGCCCGCCCGGGGGGGGCCGCCGACCCTCCGGGGGTCGCAGGTTCGATCCCCGCCTCCGGCACGTTCGCCCCCCCCACCCCCGCCAATGCCTCGGGAACCGGCGGGGAAAGCACGAATTCCACCCAAAAGCCGCTGAAAAACCAACGTCCGTGTGCCGCAAGGCCGTGCGCGCCGCGGTGAGGAAGACCGCTGCCGCCTAGGAGGGAGGAAGGCAGGGGATGTGGTGCCGCTCCTCCCGGAGGGGACCATCCTCAACCCCCGACGGGCGCCGGCGGCGATGGCACGGCTTCCCCCGCCGACACCCTGCGCCCTCCCGGGAGGCACATCCACCCCTCACCCCCCCCAGGCGCCCCGTGCCTCAGTTTCCCCGAGGAAGCGCTGCCCCGACGGTCCCCGCCCCAGCGCCGGGCCGGGGGGTACCGGGGGGAGCCGGGCTGGCTCCCCCGCCGCAGACGGCAGCTCCCCTTCCCTCCTCTCTATTCTCCCGAGTTCTTCTTTTTTTTTATTTCTGGGTTTGGTTTTGGTTTTTTTTTTTTCCTCTGTTGCCAATTGTTTCTCTGCCCCGGGGCCAACCTGTAAATGAGATGTTACATCTGCACCGAGCTAAG